>JARHVA010008638.1:267500-305000 GCA_037957365.1 Torreya grandis
AGCACTACCATAACCTCATCTTTTTTGAAATCCTATTCTTCTCTGTTGGTATTGAAATTCTAGTTTATTATTTTGTTATTTTTTTGTAGAAAATGATGATTCTCCTCTAGTGGGATTAAACCCACCTCTAATGGTATTGAACACAACTCATCCCCTTACTGGAGGTAATAATCCTCTTCTTCACCCAATACCATATGATATTTTTAAAGTCTATATATTTTATTTTTATTTTGACTTCAAAAACAATTGATCAAATTCCTCCATGCAAATTATTATATGCATGTTCAATTCATCTTGAATATAAAACATTAAACTATTTCAATACCTTTCAACCATCTATTCTTTTATTTCATCATGCTCTGTTCTTCCATTGATGGTGGTTGTTCTTATTCCTCTTCTTAATAAATTTAATATTCATGATATATTTATTTATCTATTTTATCTTCTTCTTTCCTTGGTTTTTGATTTACGATAATTGTAGTTAATTGTTCCACTTGCCTATATAGATCTTGTATAGTCATGTTCATCTAAGCAATTTATCCTCTTTCTTGTCTTCTCACCATGTCTAACACATATTATCTAATAATATAATATAATATATAAATATAAAATATCAATTCATAAAGATATTACCTCTAATATTCAAACTTTCTCTTATACCAGATGATGAAAACACATAGTAGTTAAGAAAAATATCGCTAGTCATAAACTCATAAATTATATGAAAGTAAACCTCTCTCTTGATTATCATTGAATGAATAAAATATTTAAATAATATTTAAATAAATATAAAAAAATTAGAGTTGACATGCATAATTAAAAAAATAAAGTAAATCAAAATTTACCTAAATCTAGCTGACCTATGCAATTTTTAGAAAATTGCTATTTTTAGTAACTTTTGTCTTCTATGATTTTTTTCAATTGCTATTTTTAGAAGTTTTGCATGAAATATCAGATGAGCCTAAACATAACCACATATATTATAAACACTAAAATTAAACTAATGTATTAATTTCAATTGAGGTTCATTTCTGGATACAAAATATTTTATTTATAAAAATGGGAAAAATCTAAAAAATATTAAAATATGTTTTCAAACCTTGAGGTGGTAATGTATGGCCTCCAAAAATTTATAAAAACATCCATATCTATATAGCATGGGTTATGTATGAATAAAAATTTCTTAGGTAGTTATTTTGATGAAAATGAGAGCTCAAATGGAGTTACAAATCAAAAGTTATCACCTTCACAAGTTTAGTCTCCACATCATTCTCCTATAGTTGAAAACAAATCAGTTCTTATGATTTGCCTTGATTAAAATGATTTCATTTATTATTTTTAATATTTTTCAGCTTCCAGTCTAAAATCCAAGTATTGCCTTCCTATTTTAGTCCTTCCCATTGTACCAAATAATTATTATAAATTCCTTGCCTTGTGTGCATTATCTTATTATCCATAACCTCTATTATCTTTTATTTCTTCTTCTTTGGTACCTATTATTTAAAATTTAATTATTAATCTAATCTCATTAACCATATTATCCATGAGAATTATATGAATTTATAATATTAAATAATGGAGATATATGATAATTCTATGGTAAACTCACCTCCTAAGCACTGTCGTTGATTTTATTCACAATTCTATATGGACCAATTTTCTTATACATCAACTTATTGTATGTTGTTGTTGAAAATATTTTTTTCCTCAAGTAAATTATCACTAAATATACTTATTCAAATATATTTGACATTATTCTGACATCTATTATTACTTTACACTTGTCATTACTTTATGATAGTTTTCTCCTCACTTCTTCTTGTAATTTTTGTATATGTTATGCAAATACTTCTACATCATCACTAACTCATTTTTTAATTGGTAACTACACCAAATACAAAATGCCTATATGATTTCTCCCATAAAAAATCTAAAATGGTGATTTTATTATTGAATTGTTCACTAAACTATTATATTCAAACTCAACTTATGGTAAAGCCAAGTCCCATTGTTTGATCTTCTCTCTAACTATGCATCTTAGAAAAATTCACAAGCTCTTATTTATAACTTATGTCTCTCCATATATTTTAAGGTGGTATGTACTACTAAATTGTATCTTAGTTATCAAATTCTTCCATAAAGACCTCTAAAAATGACTTATAGATTTTTTTCCCCTATCTATTGTATTAATTTTTTAAACGTGTAATCTCACAACATACTTAAAATATAGTTCTTCAACTCTAATTTCATCATTAGTTTTATAACATGAAATAAAAATAACCATATTATATTATGTTTCAATAATAATAAAATAAATCATTACCTTATGTGTGTTTGGTAATCCTAACGTGAAATCCATACTCAAATTTATCCATGGTCCTCTTGGAACTGATAATGGCATGTACAACCCTATATGTTTTGCATGGCCTTTATCTTCATGACATATTTTACATATTGAAACATATTTTTCCACATCTCTCTTAATCTTTGGAAAAAAATACTTCTCCTCCAGTAAAGATATTGACTTAGCTTTACCGAAATGTCTATCCAATCTACCACTATGCAATTCTCTTATAATATTATTTTTTCAAGACCCAACTAGATTGCATAGTTGTTCTATCTTGAAGAGATAACCATCATGTATAATATATTCATAATGAATAGTACTTATCTCATCTACTAATGGATTCTTGTAATGTTTAACTATCTTTCCAAAATCCTAATTAGTATCAATGAATTTATCAATGAATTCCTTAACAAATTCAAATCCAAATACTTTACTCTCCTACTGAAAGCATCAACAACTTTATTCTAATTTACTAATTTATGTTTCAAAATAAAAGTATATCCCTACAATAATGACACCAAATTTACATGTTTGCTATTTAATTTCTTTTGAGTGTTGACATATTTCAATGCCTCGTGATATGTAAATAGGATAAACTCCTTAGGCACTAGGTAAATCCTTCAATATCTTAATGCTTGTAAAATTTCATAAAATTCATCATATGTATAATAATTATTTATTACCTCATTCAATATATCACTGAAATATGCTATTGGAATTCCTTCCTAACACAACACATTACTAAATCCCACATGTGAAGCATCACAATCCACTTTAAATTTTTTGTTAAAAATTTGTAATGTTAAATTAAGTTTTTCTGTAATCTTCTTCTTCAACAAATGAAAGATCTCTATTGGTTTTCTTATCCATATAAATTATTTTACTCTCATGTAATCTCTTATTGGTGCAATAATACTACTAATTTTTTTAACAAAATCTATATAAAAATTTGATAAATTATGGAAAATTATTTCCTATGTGATGCTCTTTAGAATAGGCCACTCAAAAATTGCCTTTACTTTTTCTTCATCCATTCTTACACTATCTATTAAAACTATAAATCCCTAAAATACCAAACTATCCTAAATAAACATGCACTTTTTCAAATTTACATAGAGATAATCATTTCTTAACAACTCTTATACCATTCTCAAATGCCTTAAGTGATATTCTTTAGTCTTATTGAATATCAAAATATTATCGAAATACATTGCTACACACAAATCAATGTAATATCCTAGTAATGTATTCACCACCCTTATAAATGTGATGAGTGTATTAGATAATCCAAATGACATTACCATCCACTCACATAAGTCATCTCTAGTCTTGAATGTTATTTTACATTCATCTGATTTAGGAATCTGAATCTTATAATAACCATTCCTTAGATCAATCTTAAAAAAGCATTTTTCTCTTGCAAGAACATCCATCATGTCATCTAAATGAGGTATGTGAAACATATATTTGATCTTAATATTATTTATTACTATACTATCCACACATATAATCCATACCACATATTTATTTGAATTTATAAATGTTAGAATATCCCATGGATTTCATGAAACTCTAACCTAAGATCAAGAAATTAGAATATCCACTCATCTTAGGGAGACTTTGGTTGGCCATGGTTGTAAACTAAATAGACTCAAGATTAAGAGACGTGACTATCTCAAATAGAATAAAATAAAAAATAATTTCTTTGTATCCATTAAAAAAATGACCTATAGATATCTAAGATCACTTGTGGGTCGATGAACTTGAACAAGGTAGTAATAGCCACTCCTCATTAGCCATGGTAACTATAAAAGATCATGTGGATAAGTTAGAAGATGAATTAACAAGGAGTTTGGGAGAAAATGTGTTAGCTCTAAAGTATAATAATGAAGATTCATAGTTTGATAGTAAATATCCAAAATATATTAGAATAACATCTATAATTCATCAGTAACACTCCAAATTCTATTAAACCAACTCTAGAGCTCAATAATGAAGCTCTAGAGATTGTCAGACCAGCTCCAAAGTTTAGCAGTGAAGGTCCAGAGTTTGATATAATAGTTAAAAAAATTAGACTATCCTTATTTATAACCAACCATCTAGATCCAACCCACCTGATATCATATACGACCACATACCCCTTCAATAGGGCATTGTTGGGTGGGCACAAAATAATCAAGGCTCATTTTTAACATCTTTTCATTATCCATTGGAATACATAATTTCATAAGGTGAGAATTTAATTAAGGACATCATTACACTCCATATGTTGTTACCACATACATTTCCTATGAACATTCTAATGAGTAAGTTTAGAACAATAAATTCCATCTTTTTAGAGACTAATCAAATAATTATCCAACCATGAAGAATGTTAACCATAAATAACTAGATAAATAATGAAAATGAAGTAAACGTGTTTGACATCTTAAGAAAACATATAAAATACTTTACATGGGATTATAGTGACATTAAATGTATCCACTAAAGTGTGTGTACTCATCACATATATATTGAAAATACTAGACTAGTTAGACAACCTCAAAGAAGGATTACTCCAACATTAAGGGATATAGTCAAAACTAAGATAGAGAAACTCTTAGAGGTGGGATTAGTTTATCCAATATCTAATAGTCAATGGGTCTCACCAAATTCCATAATCCCAAATAATAATGATAAGTGGATGATATGCATAGACTACTGAGAACTTAACAAAGCCACCATGAGAGACTACTTTGCCTTGCCTTCCATAGAACAAGTATTGGATAACTTACTTGGGAAAAAATATTTATCCTTATTATATGGATTTAGTGGTTAAAATTAGAAAATATTATACCTAAAAGACTAAGATAATACAATCTTTATGAACCCTTGGGGGAAATTTGGTTATAGAGTTTTACGTTTTGGTATTTGTAATGCACATGCCACCTTTCAAAGGGTAGTCTTGGATATATTTGCTGATCTAACCAATGAATGTCTATAGGTATATAGGGATGAATTTATTATCCATGGTGTATATTTTGACAAATATTTAAGTAATTTATAAAGAGTGCTAACAAGTGTTGGAAATATTGTCATTGATGTCAAAGGTTTAGTATTATTAGTGATAAAGGCCCCATTGCATTTAATGTTGTTGGTAATAAATATATCTTGGATAATATGAGTTAATATTTACTTAATATTAATGAATATATTTTTGGTTGCATATGAGACAAAATAAGGTCCCATGGAGAAGTCGAAGAGTCATGGGATAAAGACAAAAGAAGGATGGGATGCATTTTCCCATGAAGAGTCATCTTGGGGAATACCAAGAGTCACCAAGTGAAGACAAAAGAGTAAAGGGCGAATTTATCATGAAGGGACACTTTGAGGAATATGAAAAGTCACCAAAGATAAGGACAAAAGTGGGAAAGACGTTTTTGGTCATGAAGGGTCACCACATGACTTTTCAAATGCTTGGATATGAAGGGTTATCCAAGATTGGTGCCATTTTCCATGAGGATTGAAAGGTCACAAAGGGGTAAGGCCAAAGGTCATTTGGAAAGCTATAAATAAAGGCTTGAGTAGCCATTTGTAATGTGGAAGTGAGAGGTTGATTTGATATTGTAATATCTAGCTTAAAAGAGTAATTGTGAGAGATGATTTGTATTTTTTATATCTAGCTTAGAAGAGCAAAAGTGAGAGAGAGGAAGGAGATGTTGTATTGATGTAAAATTTGTTGAGATAGCAACATTGAGAGATAGGTGTGTGGTATACACAAAGGGGTTGGTGCTCTTGTGGGTTGGTGCTCACGAATTGTTTTTGAGTTGGTGCTTGGTAAAGGGGTTGGTGCTCCTGTGGGTTGGTGCTCATGAATTGTTGCTGGGTTGGTGCTCAAGAAAGGGGTTGGTGCTCCTATGGGTTGGTGCTCACAAATAGGTGTTGGGTTGGTCCTCGGCAAAGGGGTTTGAAGCTCTTGTGGGTTGGTGCTCATGAATTATATCTAATGTTTGTACTTGGCAAAAGGGTATGGTGCTCCTATGGGGTTATTCTCATGAATATATTTGAGATTGATTCTCTATGGTTTTTCCCATATTGAGTTTCCACGTTATATCTGGTGTCTCTCTCTATCTTGTGTTATGTTTATTGTTTGAGTTTTATTGCATATCTTGAATGATTGATTAAGTGGAATTTGGTCAAAGGAAATATTTATAAGATATATAATATACTGATTCACCCCCCCTCTCAGTATATTTTGTGCTTAACAATTGGTATCAGAGCAGGTTCCTTCAGAAAGGGTTTAACAACTTGAAGGTAGATCAAGGAAAAGCACAAGATGGCCAAGCAGCTAAAGAAGGAAAATCAATAATTAAAATCTATGGTTGAAGCTCTTAAAGAACAGGTGTGTATCTTGGATTCTAAGTTGGCTCTAGAAGTAAAAGAAAATAAGATATTTATTCAGGATCTTAAGAATCAGTTAGAGGTTGCAACTTCAATTTTAACATCAAAAGAAGAAGAATGTAATCAGTTGAAGGTTGAGTTAGGATCTTTAAAGGATAATCATGAGAAGTTTATAATCAAGGTTGAAAAAGATCATGAAATGTCATTCCAAGGAAAGAAGGATGCATGTATTGAAGGCAAATCAAAGAAGTCGATCAGGCAGCTCAATGCTTTCAAATTTTCAAATTCTTTTCATGGCCGTTGTTTTGTTTGTCATCATGTTGGTCATAGGGCAAGAGATTGTATGAGGAGAAGCAATCATTCAAAGGGAGATCTCAGTCACATTCAAGAAAAAGGTATGAGAAATATTGTTTGCTTTTGTTGTCATGAGGTTGGCCATATTGCTAGATTATGCCAAAATAAAGTAAAGAGATATTCAAAGTATGTCAAAGGTTACATAGCCCCTAAAAAATATGAGAAGAGTCAAATTAAGGTTTGGAGACCTAAAATAGTAAATGTTGATCAAGTTGAGTTTAAGAATGAAAATGAATTACTTGCCATAGTAGATAAAGAATTAGATAAGAAGGATTGTGCAGAATCTTTTGTTATATTTGAGCATGAGCTTTGTTAAGATAAGATAGTTACAAAAGTTGAGAAAAAGAAAAACATCATAAATGATAAGGTTAGTAACTCAAAAAGGTTATACATGCTTAAACGGATTCTAAAAGAAAAACACATGAAGATCAAGGAAGAAATAGAGGAGATGTGGGAATCTCCTAAGATTTATGTCGAGAACCCTTTTGTGTGGGGGTGTCTCTTCTAGGCTTCAAGGAGACACTTTTAAGAAAATTGAAGCATGGTGGATGCTATTGGGTCTTGGGTATTTTTCACGACAAGAAGTTTTTCAAATGATTATGGTCATAAGAAATTAGAATGTTGAAAAAGAGCTAACATTTTCAAAGAGAAAGAAAAGGATACTCATGCAGATTCAATAAAGAAGGATCAAAGTTTCAAAGCTCCATTCATCAGGAAGAAGGTTCAGTCATGTTCATGGTAGAAGAAACAACCTAAAGATTCTATGTTGGTGCAAACAACTTTTCATGTAAGAGACAAAGATCAGCCATGGTTCGTTGATAGTAGATGATAGGAGATAAGAGTAAAGAAGATCAATCACGGTATAGTAATATTCAGAGATAAAACCACTGCCAGGATAGCCAGAAAAGGTACTTTAATTTTGGATAATGGTAGAACCAAGACTAAGAATGTTTTATAAGCATAATCTATTGAGTGTAAGGCAAATATGTGATCAAGGATACACCTTAAATTTTCATGCAGAAGGTTAAGAGATTAGAAAAAAATATTCAAATGAGTTGATTGCAGATTCTCAAAGGATAGGTAAAATCAGATATCTTCTCAAAGAACAATGAGAGGAGTTGGGAGTAATTTATATTACTTCTTGCCATTGATGTTTAGCATCAAGTGAGAGGGAGGTAAGTGTTAGCTCCAAGTAGGCCCTTTGCCATTGATGTCAAAGGGGGAGAATAACAGGTATAGGTGCAGAAAATAGGTATAGGGAATAGGTACAGGCTGCTACAATAAGGGGGAGTTACTATATGATTTTAGATGAGGGTATGTGCAGGTGACAAGATGTGGTAGTTTCAGGATTGAGGTTGCCATCAATGACAAAGGGGGAGATTGTTGGAAATATTGTCATTGATGTCAAAGGTTTTGTATTATTGGTGATAAAAGCCCCATTGCATTTAATGTTGTTGGTAATAAATATATCTTGGCTAATATGAGTTAATATTTATTTACTATTAATGAATATAATTTTTTGTTGCATATGAGACAAAAGAAGGGCCCATGGAGAAGTCAAAGAGTCATGGGATAAAGAAAAATAAGGATGGGATGCATTTTCCCATGAAGAGTCATCTTGGGGAATACCAAGAGTCACCAAGTGAAGACAAAAGAGTAAAGGGCGAATTTCTCATGAAGGGACACTTTGAGGAATACGAAAAGTCACCAAAGATAAGGAAAAAAGTGGGAAAGACATTTTTGGTTATGAAGGGTCACCACAAGACTTTTCAAATGCTTGTGATGTAGGAGCATCTACAATGGCTACCTGAAGACATGGTCATGATTAAATTCGAATTTCAATAATTTGTATTTTCCCTCTAATATGCTATTACTAAGGAGTAATTGTAAAAACATAAAAGTAAAAAAATAATTGTTGTTGGGGCTGTTGATAAAATCAAGGAGTGGGTGAAAATATTTTAACCTGGGCATGTTGTTACAAACTAAAAATTATTTTTGTTTTAGAAGCCCAAGTTCGGCATAGAAGTTAGGGAGGAAGTTCTAAAAAGTTAAAAAAAAAAAAAAAAAAAAATCAAAAAGAGAGCAGGATGTAGAAAGGAAGATAGCGAAGGAGAGAGAAAGAGAATCCCCTTTAGGGAAAGGAGTTGCGTCAGACCAGGATCCATGCAATTGGAAGGGAGTGGTTTGGAACAATTTCAATAAAGCAGTGACTAAAATTGATCTCACAGATTCACATATCAATGGAAACTTGTACTCCACCATTTGCAAGCTTCCTCATCTGAGGATGCTAGTATTAAAATGGAATTGCTTTCGAGGTTCCTTCCCCATGGAGTTATTAGAATGCAAAAGATTGCGAAAGCTTGATTTGTCAGAGAATCTGTTCGTGGGAAGTTTGCCAAATCACATATATCAACTAGTGGAGGATGGGCACATACCAGAAGAGTTTAGAAAGTTGGCGAGGCTGTAAGAATTGTTTTTAAGTTCATGTTGTTGAGGATTCAATGTGCTTCTTAGGCACTAGAGATTCACAGTGTGGAGAAGAACGTTTCAACGTATATCAAAAAGGAATTTGATAAGAGGCATACACCTACTTGGCACTGCATTGTTGGTCAAAATTTTGGTTTATATGTTATTCACAAAATAAAGCACTTTGTATACTTCTATCTGGATCAAATGTCAGTTCTTTTGTTCAAATCAGGATAACCAATGTGAGTTATGATGTAGGTGAGGTTCTATTTGACACAGAATTCTGTCTATGACAAATTATTAAACCACGTCAATGATATGACGACCATTGGATGCATCATATAGGGGTTGTGCTATTGCTGTTGAGGTGTTAGAGAATGGCTGAGCCGAAAGGAAAAGGACCAAGCATCGACTATATAAGACCAAATGAGTATGGTGAGGAAGGAGAGCTCGTTGTAGCAGGCCGAAGCCGATTTGGAGGAAGATGGTAATTCGGGCCATTCATGTGACTAGCAGCCATGTGAAGAAAATGTTTCCAAACTTGGTAAGTCAAATCTCCTTCTTGCTTATGAATTTCCTCTCAAGAAATAGTCAGAGAGAATTTATCCATTGCCATGCTTGGGTGGGCCATTCGTGTTCAGTGCCTGTATCTCTCAGAATAGACTGACGACAGTGTGCCAAATATATTGGTAATTGTAATCTGTGAAGTTGTCAAACCAAGGGTTAGAGCAGCTGAACATATATCTCAGATAAATGAAAAGGCATGTTCTCCTTTTGTAAATAAATTCAAAGCCATTCTAATCTTCAATCTTCCTATGAATTGGTTGTCGATTCTGAATCTTCTTCTTGTTGATAAGTGGGGGTATACACATTGAATATATGGCCTTCTAGACTATAGATCAATGAATATAAGTGTGTGATTGTTGTTCTTATTTGTTGTTGAGTGGTGTTTGAGGTCAAATGCTGGAAATTCTTTGGTGTTTTAATTTCCTATTTGCTGAAGAATGATTGTGCATCATTTTGGTATAAGAGCAGTTGAAGGTCAGTCACACCAATTTGGTATCAGAGCTTGAAGCTCTTGGGATTTGGCAAAGGGATCAACAGGAGACAGCACTAGAAGACTCTACTAGAGGAAAGGTATGAGTAAGATTTAATATTCAGTTTAAAGTCTATGGTTTGAAGATTTGTTTTTGAGAAGTAAATAGGTGAAGAGAAAGGCAGCCAAGCCATTGAGGCTTAAGAGAAGAAGAAGCCAAGGAAGGCTTAGTGAAGAGAAGCTTGGAAAGCTTAAAAGTAGGGGAGCAAGTGAATGCTCAAGAAAAAGATCCAAAGCAAGGTAAGCTTGGATTTGTGATTTAAGTTTGATGTATAACAAGTTGCTACAGGATTGAGAGAAAAGGATCAAAAGACTAGGATACAAAAGGCCTAGGTGAGATCAAGGAGATTGTCAAAAGACCAGTCAAGGAGAAAAGGCTTGGGTGAGGCAAGGGATCAAGAGACCAAGGTGAAAAAGACTTGGGTGAGGATCTTAGAGATGGAAGCATTGATGAAGGCACTGCAGAGCAGCAAGGTACATGAGGGCACCAAGAAGAAAACAAGCATCAGGAAGAAGAAAGGTATGACCAGTATTGACATAAATAAAGAGATTGCTAGTTTAAAGAGAGATTTAGCTAATTTTGTAGATAGATATGAGTCTTGGATGCAGATGGATAAGCAAGAATGGGTATGGACAATGAGGAAGAGGTTGAAGTGGCCAATTGATCTCCTAATGAAGAGGAGAAGAAGGCAAAATGAGATTGCCAAGGAGAGAGAAGCCCATAGAGGCAAGAAGATAAGAAGGTTGCCAAGTGAGCAGCAAGAGGAAGAAGTTGACAAGAAAGTTCTCATTGAGGAGAACAAGAGAGAAGAAAGAAAAGATGAAGTGCCAGGAAGAGCATTTGGAAAGATGAGAATGTCCATTAAGAGGACACTCATGGAGACATTATGGTCTCTTGTTTTTATATCTAATGCTGTTTTTGAGTGGGTAATTTCAGGTATGAGCAGCCTTATGAAGGTCAAAAGAAAGGCCTTTAAGAATGAAAAGATTGATGCAAGAGAAGACACCAAGTGCACAAGTGAATGTGTAAGAAAGAGAAGAGAGTTTGCTGTTGTTGATAAGGAAGAAGGAATGCATTGTCAAATGCATAAGAAAGATGTTGAAGAACCCATGCAAGTAAGAGAGATAGAAGATGAAGATGAATTCCATGATGCCATGGAGTACCTTGAAGAAGCAAGTGAAAAACTATGCACAAAAGAGGATAGTGCAATCAAAGAAGCCATGCAAATGAAGGGAACCATGAAGCATCGCAGCAAGAAGGTAAAGGTGAATTATAGTATTGATTTTTCTCATCCACTTATTTATGGAACAGCTGTTGAACAAGAGGGTATAGAATACTATGATGACTTGAAAAACATTCCAATAGAACAAAGGAAGGAAACACACCTAAAGAAAGTGAATGCAAGCAAGGAAACTATGAGGAAGAGTATGGCTAAACATCAAGCCATTGCAAAGGTAAAAATAAGTTTAAATTCTGATTTTTCAAAAGCATTTAAGAGTAAGACTACTGCTGTATAGATGGAGATGAAGAAGATTAATAACAAGCCTTCAAATCTAGCAATAGACCATGGCTATGTGGTACCAAAATGGCTCAAGGGATCAACAAATGTAACGAAAGACACAAAGTTCAATCAAGATGATGACTCAAGCAAGAAGCAAATACAAAACATGAAGGAAGAAGTAGAATGCAAAGTGAGCAAGGCCAGCTATCAAGCAAGACAACATGAAGATGTCAAAGAGCAGAAATTTGTTCGTAAATTGAATAAGTGTCATCCAAAAACTATGAAGAAGGTATGGATGGCTAAAGGTGAGAAAGAAAACTTCTCAAAGAATTATGAAGTAGAGCATAAAGATACACAGATGAAAGGTAAGTCAATTGTTTGCAATGAATGAGATAATGATATTTTTGAATCATTTAATGATCTTTTTACGGAAAAGGAGGAATGTAAAATGTCTATGAAAACTAATATTGAGCAAGGAGGGATTCCAAGAGGATGGATGATGAAAGTAGAGATGTGAAATCAGTTGACATGTTTGAAACAAACAAGGAGAGACAAGGTAATAGTAGTCCTATTGTTTTTCATAAGTATATTAATGATGATGAAGAAGCTGATTTGTATGAAGAAACCATAAAGTGGATGAATGTATATATAGAGGATGAAAGACAATCTGGTCCTAAGTTTGATATAGGACATGAAGATTTGGTTGAGCTTGTGTTGAGTGAAGAAATGAGAATGTTGGAAAAACTCTTTAGTTCTTAAAGAGAGCTACATACAGGTACAAACCATGGTGAAAACACCATTGGGAAGAGTGAAATAAGACAAGAAAAAAGAAAGATAGTGAGGGCAGATTTGGACAAAGAAGAACAACATGAAGATAATCAAGAGGCTTCATGGCCTCAATGTTTTTCTACTAAGGTTGCTTTTGATGTTTTGAATGCAGGTATTGAAGATGAAAACTTTAGAGACACATATGAAGATGAAGAAGCATGGAAGCAGGAGATGGCAGCTGAAAAAGAAATGAGAAGGACATATCTAAAGAGGAAGAAATGCAAGAAGTTGAAGGACAAAGAATATCAAAGACAAATAGCGGTATTGGCATTGACAACAAGACCTTGGGATCCAGGTATACAAGTCAAGACTAATGTATGGAGGTAGTATTTCATTTGAACTAAGGTTCAAATTGTTCCTAGAGGGAGAGTATGATGCAGGAGCATCTGCAATGGCTACCTGAAGACATGGTCATGATTAAATTTGAATTTCAATAATTTGTATTTTCCCTCTAATATGTTGTTACTGAGGAGTAATTGTAAAAACATAAAAGTAAAAAAAAATTGTTGTTGGGGCTATTGAGAAAATCAAGGAGTAGGTGAAAATATTTTAACCTGGGCATGTTATTACAAATTAAAAACTATTTTTGTTTTAGAAGCCCAAGTTAGGCGTAAAAGTTAGGGAGGAAGTTCTAAAAAGTAAAAAAAAAAGAAAATTCAAAAAGAGAGCAGGACATAGAAAGGAAGATAGCGAAGAAGGAGAGAGAAAGAGACTTTAGGGAAAGGAGTTGCGTTAGACCAGGATCCATGCAATTGGAAGGGAGTGGTTTGCAACAATTTTAGTAAGGCGGTGACTAAAATTGATCTCACAGATTCGCATATCAATGGAAACTTGTATTCCGCCATTTGCAGGCTTCCTCATCTAAGGATGCTAGTATTAAAATGGAATTGCTTTGGAGGTTCCTTCCCCATGGAGTTATTGGAATGCAAAATATTGTGGAAGCTTGATTTGTCAGAGAATCTGCTCGTGGGAAGTTTGCCAGATCGCATATATCAACTAGTGGAGGATAGGCGCATACCAGAAGAGTTTAGAAAGTTAGCAAGGCTACAAGAATTGTTTTTAAGTTCATGTTGTCGAGGATTCAATGTGCTTCTCAGGCACTAGAGATTCACAATGTGGAGAAGAATGTTGCAGCGTATATCAAAAAGGAATTTGATAAGAGGCATACACCTACTTGGCACTGCATTGTTGGTCAAAATTTTGGTTTATAGGTTATTCACAAAACAAAGCACTTCATATACTTCTATCTGGATCAGATGTCAGTTCTTTTGTTCAAATCAGGATAACCAATGTGAGTTATGATGAAGGCGGGGTTCTATTTGACACAAAATTCTATTTATGACAAATTATTAAACCACGTCAATGATATGACGGCCATTGGATGCATCATATAGGGGTTGTGTTGTTGATGTTGAGGCATTAGAGAATGGCTGAGCTGAAAGGAAAAGGACCAAGCATCGACTATAGAAGACCAAATGAGTATGGCGAGGAAGGAGAGCTCACTGTAGCAGGTTAAAGCCGATTTGCAGGAGGATGGTAATTCGGGCCATTCATGTGACCAGCGGCCGTGTGAAGAATATGTTGCCAAACTTGGTATGTCAAATCTCCTTCTTGCTTATGAATTTCCTCTGAATAAATAGTCAGAGAGCATTTATCCATTGCCATGCTTGGGTGGGCCATTCGTGTTTAGTGTCTGTATCTCTCAGAACAGACTGACGGTATTGTGCCAAATATATTGGTAATTGTAATCTGTGAAGTTGTCAAACCAAGGGTTAGAGCAGCTGAACTTATATCTCAAATAAATGAAACCGCACATTCTCCTTTTGTAAAGAAATTCAAATCCATTCTAATCTTCAATCTACCTGGGAATTGGCTGTCGATTCTGAATCTTCTTCTTGTTGATAAGTGGGGGTATACACATTAAATATATGGCCTTCTAGAATGTAGATCAATGAATATAAGTGTGTGATTGTTGTTCTTCTTTGTTCTTGAGTGGTGTTTGAGGTCAAATGCTGGAAATTCTTTGGTGTTTTAATTTCTTGTTTGCTGAAGAATGACTGTGCATCATTTTGGTATAAGAGCAGTTAAAGGTCAGTTACACCAGCTTGGATATGAAGGGTCATCCAAGATTGGTGCCATTTTCCATGAGGATTGAAAGGTCACAAAGGGGAAGGCCAAAGGTCATTTGGAAAGCTATAAATAAAGGCTTGAGTAGCCATTTGTAATGTGGAAGTGAGAGGTTGATTTGATATTGTAATATCCAGCTTAGAAGAGCAATTGTGAGAGATAATTTGTATTTGTTATATCTAGCTTAGAAGAGCAAAAGTGAGAGAGAGGAAGGAGATGTTGTATTTATCTATCATTTGTTGAGATAGAAAAATTGAGAGATAGGTGTGTGGTATACACAAAGGGGTTGGTTCTCCTGTGGGTTGGTGCTCATGAATTGTTCCTGAGTTGGTGCTTAGCAAAGGGGTTGGTGCTCCTATGGGTTGGTGCTCATGAATTGTTATTGGGTTGGTGCTTTGTAAAGGGGTTGGTGCTCCTATGGGTTGGTGCTCATGAATAGGTGCTGGGTTGGTGCTCAGCAAAGGGGTTTAAAGCTCTTGTGGGTTGGTGCTCACGAATTATAGCTGAGGCTTGTACTTGGCAAAGGGATATGGTGCTGCTGTGGGGTTGTTCTCATGAATATATTTGAGATTGATTCTCTATGGTTTTTCCCACATTGGGTTTCCACATTATATCTAGTGTCTCTCTCTGTCTTGTGTGATGTTTATTGTTTGAGTTTTATTGCATATTTGGAATGATTGATTAAGTGGAATTTGGTTAAAGGAAAGATTTATAAGATATATAATATATTGATTCACCCCCCCCTCTCAGTATATTTTGTGCTTAACAACAAGATGTGAATAACATCAACTATCCTTGAGCCATGGCAAATGCATAATGATGGTAGATCAAAGAATTGTTCTATGTCATCACATTTCATCTTGAGAGATACAAGTGGATCCTAGAAATATATAAATCATTGCTAACCTACCTACTCTTAAAAAACAAATTGACATCAAAATTTTCTTGGGACATGTAGGGTACTATAAGCATTTTATAAGACTTCAATAATAGAGTTACACCTAAGTTATCATTGCCTGCCAAGATAGTGAGTTATTTTGAACAAATCAATGCCAACATGATTTTAAGGAAATTAAAGCCAAGTTCATATTTTCCCTAGTATTAAGAGTGACTAATTGTAATCAACTATTCCACATTCATATTTATACTTCTAACAATTCCATGGGGATAATTTTAGGTCAAAAAGAGGAAGAAAGAAATATGCATGTAATTTATTATACCAATAAGAACCTTGTCACCATATAATGAAATTACATGACCACTAAAAATGGATTATTATCTACCATTTATGTAATGAACAAATTTAGGCATTATATCACTAGTTATAAAATTTTTTTTAATAAAATTCATCCATTCATAAGATACCTCATGAATTAACTAGTGGTAGGAGGTGGGATAATTAGGTGGTTACTACTTTTGTAAGAATTTTATATTATCATTATTGATAAGCTTAAAATTATTATGTGGTTGCTCACTTTCTATCTATATTGAATGTTTTAGGTGAAGAAGAGACACTAGAGGATAGTTTTCCTGATGACTAGTTGCTCACAGTATCAACATAGTCATCATGGTTTGTTGATATAGAAAACTAATTAGATACAAGAAAATTTCCTTGTCATATTACCTCTAAATAAAAAAATTTCTGATTAGAGATAGTTCCTATTTTAAATGGCTTAATGGTATATTGTTTGAATATGGACCTAACCATGTGTTTCATAGCTATGCAAGGAATGATGAAACTTATGATATCATAATAGCTTGTCATGATGAACATGGAGGAGGCCATTATTCATCCAAGAAGACTATCCATAATATCCTTATGGTTCAATACTATTTGTCCTCAGTTTTTGATAATGTGAAGATATATATGGAAATGTGATCCTTGCCAAAGGATGGGTAAAACTACACTATCCAATTAGATACATCTCCACCCTTAGTTGATTTTAGAATCATTTGAGAAATAGGGACTAGGTTTTGTTGGTCCTATTGATCAATCATCTAAAGGAAAGGATTACTTACTTATGTGTATAAACTATGCCACCAAATGGGCTAAGGTTCAAGATCTTCCATTTTTACGAGAAGAAGTAATTGCTGATTTCTTGTACTCTAGGATTATGCATAGGTTTGGAGTATTGAAAGAAATAATATCTAATCAAGGAACCCAATTCATGGCAAACATGATAAAGATTTTCACCAAATATTACCAAGTTATCCACATGAAATCATCACCCTATAACCCATAATCAAATGGACAAGTAAAGGTAACCAACAAAGAATTGGAGAACATTTTATCCAAGATAGTAACAACAAGAAATATTGGGTAGATAAGATACATCAACCAATATGGACCTACAAT
Source organism: Torreya grandis (assembly GCA_037957365.1). Lineage (NCBI taxonomy): Eukaryota > Viridiplantae > Streptophyta > Pinopsida > Cupressales > Taxaceae > Torreya > Torreya grandis. The sequence goes on from JARHVA010008638.1 coordinate 284,957, forward strand.
ACCACATGGAAAATAAGTATATTATTATCATGATATGATTTGGTGTTTGATAAGATTCCTATACTTCATATTGATTTTGAATTCCAAACTTTGAGGAAAATATTAGATATAGGCATAAATATTGATGAGGCATAAAATGAAAGATTTTTATAGGTCAATGAGTTAGTCAAGATAAGTATGGAAGCCTTGAAATAGATAGATATTATTCAACACAAAAGGAAATAATGGCATTATACTCACTTAAAAGGAATAATATTCAAAGGAGATTGGGAACTATTATTTGACTATAAGTTTTAACACTTCAAATGGAAACTGAGAACCAGATGGTTAGAGCTTTTCTAAATAAAAAATATCTTTGACAATGGGTCATTATAGTTACTACCCATATATGGAAATTATAAAAATATTTTGGTCAATGGATGAATACCTTTTCAACTTAAAAAAAACCCTTCTCTATCTATAACAAGTTTATTAAAAATAAGTTCTTAGATGGTAGTTGTTGAGAATTTCTTGTGGTCAAAACCATGAACTAGTAAATGATTAAGAATTATTGGAATTTTTTGTACATTGAACTCTATACCATCAATATTTTTATGTGAATTATATTTGTGTCATTATATTCTAATGAACAGGTCTGGATTTTTTATCAATCTTTTCATATGAGAGATTTTGATCAAAGTTCTCCTTTCTAAATTTAGAAACTAGTTTGCATGGGAGTAGAGAGCTAATGAGTATTTTTAGAAAAAAGGGACAATATGAATGTGCATGATACATTAGTGTGTTAATTCACTAAATTTTTTGAAAGTATTTAAAATTAAATATTTATAGTACATACAAGATCATTATGATAGACCATGGAACAAAACATTGAAGATTTTGAGAAATTTACTTAGTATGATCTTGAAGAAATAGTAGTGATGAGTATGAAGAGATGGGAAAAATTAACAATCCCTTTGAATAGAAGAGAAGTAATATATCCAACCAATATTCAATGGTGTATTCAAAGGGATAAATCTATTATAAACATCATTTCACAAGTCATATATCAAGTGGGTAACAAACATTAGATTGGTATGGGTTTTAGGCCACCACTCCTTCTCAGTCCCATGTCACTATAAAAACATATAAAACCCCATTACACTGAGTACTTTTAGAGATGGGTAACATTTTTTATTCAAGATACTAGATTCATACCTGTAGTTGAAGATAGCTTGGGAACTCACTATAATGTTTATGATCTTAGCTAGGAGTTGGAGAAAAAAGTCTCCAAATATGAGGAAAGAGGGATGTAGTTTGCAATAATAATTACAAAAGGTAAAGTTTGGATGAAATGATGAGTCTATTTTATGAGTCATTATATACACATATTAACCATGTTAGACCTATTAACTTACCTTATTAGATTGGACATTGTATGCATTTTATGACTTATAGAGAGTTTGAAGTAGAAGATATGTATTTACATGTTAGTTGTATGTGTGAGTCTATGTTTATTACTTTACCATTATGTTATGACTTTTGGCATGGTTAGTTCTTCAGTTTTGTATGTAAAAAAAGATAATAGACTATAATTGAATGCTAAGATTTTTTGCAAAGTAAATTGATCCTTAAAGACAAGCCTAAAGTGTGATGAAGCTTTCTAGCAGAGCTCTAGAGTTCATTAGTGAAGCTTAGAATTTTGATAATAAAGCTCCAAAGTTTGAAAATAAGATCTAGATTCTGATAGCGAAGCTCAAAAGTGCTATACATAGGTTCTAAAATGTACCACAAAATTTTAGAGCATATCAACAAAGCTTATGAATCAATTTAGTCATCATTTAATGCTTGTCAAAAACATTTATGATGAAATTACAACATTTCAAAGATGTCTACAATTCATTACTATGAGTCATGGATGCACTTAATTTTTATAGAATTCTATTTATAGTCTTTCATATTATAGACATGACTATAAAACACCATTGTATTTGTAAAGGACTTTTGGCTTACTAGATATGAAATGAAGACAAAATGATGTAACCAGCTCACAACTATGTATGTAGTTACGCTTCCCTTTTTTTCTAAACATTTATCTTTGGAATGTGGGGAGTTGTAATCCATTTTTCTATGTTGTTAATAATTTGGATCATGTTTGTGATCTTTTTAGGATGCTAATATATTTTATTATTTTGGGATGATAGCTAGAAAGTGTTATGAGAATAAGATAACATATTCCCATTATTCTAAAAAAAGAAGAATTTGAAAATTAGAAAAATGTCAACAAGAAAAATATCGTAATAGAAATAGATCTATGTTTTTGTAATCTTTTATTAAAAATTAACAAAGAATTTTAAGCTATTTGTGGACTAAGTTGATTTAAATACTTTCCAAGGGAGAGAAATATATCACTCACCTAAGGAGCCAAGACTCTTGTTAGTATTTTTTTATATGTTCATGTCATTTATTATTTATTTATGTTAATGATATTTAGAATGCAAAGTGTCATTTTGTTCTAACCTGTAGGTCTCTTTAAAATCATGCAGGTTTATTTATTATTTTACAAGATTGATATTATTTTAATTTCATTACAAGGAAAATCACTTCTGCAATCGAATTCAAGTGCAATTTCATTTGATAATAAATTATGTATTTTCCTTTTACAAGTAAAGTGTGTTTTCTTAAAATCAAGTCTATTAATTTTAACATCATGATTCTACAAATGTTTTTATTTAAAAGAATTTTATAGATTAAAATCTAGTTGAGTAGATTAAAAACATAGGATTAGTTTCTTCACTAGAACCTCAAAAAACACAAATTGTTAGCAACCAACTATACATCTTCTTACATACAATCATTGGACACTAGCCCTACTTTTAATGAAACCAATTAATGAGTTTATTAAATAAAGAGATAAAATCAACCATCAGAGATATCAAAATTATAAGATAAATTAACCTCATAAGCATTGCCATTGATTTTCTTCACAATTTTGCATGGACTAATTTTATTGTACTTGAACATGTTATATGTGCATGTTGTAAATATTTCTTTCCTAAAGTAAAAAATAATTAAATATCATTCTGAAAATACCTTTGACCTTATTCTAACATTTAATTCTACTTTATAATTATAATTATTTTCATGTAGCTTGCACCTCACTTTTTCCCTACAACTATTGTATATGCTCTACAAATGCTTCTACATCATTATCAACTCATTATGTAATTAAAAACTACACCAAATCTAAAACACCCATATGATTTATCCCATAAATTATATGAAATGGTGATTTTTCTATTGAAATGTTCACTAAACTATTCTATGCAAACTCAACCTATGGTAAAGCTAAGTCCCATTGCTTGGGATTCTCTCGAACTATGCATCTCAACAAATTTTCTAAGGTCCCGTTTATAAGTTATACCTATCCATTTACTGTGGGTGGTATAAACTACTAAATTTTAAATTAGTTCCCTTATTCTTTAATAAATTCCTCCAAAAATGGCTTATAAAGTTTGTGTCCCTATCTAATATAATGTTTTTTTTAACACCATGCAATCTCATAACATCCTTAAAAAATAGATCTACAAATCTAGTGTAATCAATGGTTTTAATAAATGTAATAAAATGAACAAATACTAGAAAACATATTACAATAATAAAAATTAAGTTATTTCCTGCTTGGGCTTCTCTCCAACTATGCATCTCAACAAATTTTTTAAGCTCTTTCTTATAAGTTATGCTTGTCCAATTTTTTGTGGGCAGTATGAACTAATAAATTATATATTAGTTTACTTCTTATTTCATAAAGTCATCCAAAAATGGATTATAAAATTTGTGTCCCTATCTAATGTAATGATCTTTTTAACACCACACAATCTTACATCCTAAAAAATAGTTCTAAAAATCTAGTCAAATCAATGGCTTTCTTAAATGTAATAAAATGAACAATCTTATAAAATAATTTACAAAAATAAAAATTAATTTATTTCCTCTTAGTGTGTTTGAGAATCCCAACATGAAATACATACTCAAATTTTTCCATGGTCCTCTTGGAAATGGAAGTGGCATGTACAACCCTATATTATGTGCATGGTCTTATCCACATGACACATTCTACATCTTGAAACATACCTTTCCACATGTCTATTAATATTTGGCCAAAAATACTTATCCTTTGCCAAATATATTAGCTTAGACTTACCAAAATGTCCTTCCAAACCACCACTATATAATTTTTTATTTTATCATATTGTCTCTTACATACACAATTAAAATACATAGTTGTTTTCCCTTGAAGAGATAAACACCCTTTATAATATATTCATTATGAATAGTATTTGTCTCACTTGATAATGGATTCCTACACTATTTAAATATATTTATGAAATATGGATAAATATCATATAATTCATTAACAACTTTAAATCCAACTACTTCACTCACTATAGTAGTTAATAACACCACTTTCATGCTCAAAAAATCAACTAATTAATTCTAATTTCCTTATTTATGTTTGAAACTAAAAGAATATCCTTACAAGAAAGAAATCCACTTTACATGTCTAGAATTTATCTTATTTTAAGTGTTCACATATTTCAAGGCCTAATGATATGTAAACAAAATAAATTGCTTAGGCCCCAGGTAATGCCTACAATGTCCCAATGCTTGTACAATGGTATAAAATTCATAACCATATGTAGAATACTTATTGTTTATGTAATTCAATTTCTCATTGAAAATTCTATTGGACTTCCTTCCTAACTCAACACAACACTGATTCCCACATGTTAAGCATCATAATCCACCTTACAAACATTGTTAAAATTTGGTAATTCTATAATAGATTTTTATATTAACTTCTTCAACAAAACAAATATTTTTGTCATTTCTCTTGTCCACATATATTATTTTCCTCTCATGAAATTTTATATTGGTGAAACAATACTACTAAATTCTGTAATGAACTTTATATTAAAAGTGTCTAAACCATGAAAAAATATTACCTCAGTGAGGCTCTTTTGAATAAACCACTCAAAATTTACCTTTATCTTTTCTTTATATATTCTTACAAAATCTAATGAAACTATAAATCTCAAAATTACCAAGCTTTTTTCCATAAACCTGTACTTCTTAAAATTTTCATATAGATTCTCCTTTCTTAACAACTGCAATACCATTCTCAAATTCCTTATGTGCTCTTCTTTAATCTTAGTAAATTTTAAAATATCATAAAAATAAACCACCATAAATGTACCAATGTAATCTTGTGGCACTATTTTCATCACCCTCATACATGTGTTGGTGTATTATATAATCTGAATGGCATCACCATCCACTCATATAATCCATCCCTAGTCCTGAATGTTATTTTCCATTTTTATCCTCCATAAATATGAATCTAATAGTAGCCACTCCTTAGATCAATATTATTAAATCATTTTCCCCCTGAAATAACATCCATCATGTCATATATATGAGGTATATGAAATATATATTTTCTAGTAATTTAATTTTTTCTCTCTAATATCTGCACACATCCTAGCCCCCCTATCTTTCTTTGGAGGTACCAATGTTGATGTTGCATATGGACCTATGTTATCCCTTACTACACTCTTTCTCACTAATTCAATACCTTATTTATTCAATTATCCATGTTTTTCAAACTCATCTTATAAGATGCTTGATTGGGTAGAGATGATCTTGGAATCAGATAAATATGATGCTCAATGTATCTATCTTGTGGTAAACCATATGGTATCTCATTAGGTATAACATTTAAAAATTATTTCAACACATTTACTACTTATAGTAGTATTTACACCACTTATGTGTATTCTTCATTTACTATTAATGTATAATAAAAACTTATTATCTTCATGTATTTGACAAATTATTTTATGGACATCATGATTTCTAGTATCCTTTCTTCTTTAAGAGGTAATAAAAATACCTTTGTAATACCTTTCCAAAAATTATATGTGTTCTTTTCCCTATCATGAATTATTTTTTTATCAAACTACCATGGTATCCCCAATAACACATGGCATGCATCCATTGGTATAACATCACACCATAGTTTTTTTAATTAAGCTTAAAGGGTGGGGGGGAATTTTTTAGCCTGGGTCCCCAAACCCTAAGAGTGAACCAAACAACCAAGGCCTATATAACCAGATATTCAAATATGCAAGGCAACATAACAAAACAAAGGCTAAAAAACAAAATACAAAATGATTAAAAAATAGTAATAAAATGGCCACACATGCTAGGATTCTCATCAAGAAAAGTTTTATTTTAACTAAAACAAAACAAGAACTAAATCAATTGAAAATCTCCCAAATATTTTCTTTGTTAGATCTGAGAGAAAGAGACATGGGTTTCAAACCTTATTTACCTTTTCCTTTCCTTCTAGTGCTTATAATTTTACATTCCCCTTCCTCCTCAAGATCTAACAATATGGGAATGGTCATTTCTATGAATTCTACTTGATTTTACAAATGTACTAAGGCAATGGACTGAGCTGATGAATCCAATCTATTATCATTATTCCTATCCATCCTCTCTTTTAACTCAAATGCATCCTCCTCCTTATCTCTTGCCTCAACATCCTTATCTTGGATCATCTCCACTTCTTCCAAAGGGGTTTTAAATATTATATCTAGTTCCTTACTGTCATTTCCACTATCATTCATTATTAGAACCATAGAATGTTTAATTTCTAATTTCTTCTATCATGAAAAAGTTTTCTTGAACTTGAAACTTGGACATTCATTAACAAGATGTCTTATTTTGAAACTTTTTTGGCATCCTTTCTTCTTTAAGAGGTAATAAAAATAACTTTTTAATACCTTTCCAAAAATTATGTGTTCTTTTCCCTATCATGAATTACTTTTTTATCAAACGACCATGGTATCCCCAATAACACATGGCATGCATCCATTGGTATAACATCATGCCATAATTTTTTTAATTAAGCTTAAAGGGGGGAATTTTTTATCCTGGGTCCCCAAACCCTAAGAGTGAACCAAACAACCAAGGCCTATATAACCAGATATTCAAATATGCAAGGCAACATAACAAAACAAAGGCTAAAAAACAAAATATAAAATGATTAAAAAATAGTAGTAAAATGGCCACACATGCTAGGATCCTCATCAAGAAAAGTTGTATTTTAACTAAAACAAAACAAGAACTAAATCAATTGAAAATCTCCCAAATATTTTCTTTGTTAGATCTAAGAGAAAGAGACATGTGTTTCAAACCTTATTTACCTTTTCCTTTCTTTCTAGTGCCTGGGTCCCCAAACCCTAAGAGTGAACCAAACAACCAAAGCCTATATAAAAAGATATTCAAATATGCAAGGCAACATAACAAAACAAAGGCTAAAAAAAAAAATACAAAATGATTAAAAAATAGTAATAAAATGGCCACACATGCAAGGATTCTCATCAAGAAAAGTTGTATTTTAACTAAAACAAAACAAGAACTAAATCAATTGAAAATCTCCCAAATATTTTCTTTGTTAGATCTGAGAGAAAGAGACATGGGTTTCAAACCTTATTTACCTTTTCCTTTCTTTCTAGTGCTTATAATTTTACATTCCCCTTCCTCCTCAATATCTAACAATATGGGAATGGTCATTTCTAGGAATTCTACTTGATTCTACAAATGTACTAAGGCAATGGACTAAGTTGATGAATCCAATCTATTATCATTATTCCTATCCATCCTCTCTTGTAAATCAAATACATACTCCTCCTTATCTCTTGCCTCGACCTCCTTATCTTGGATCATCTCCAGTTCTTCCAAAGGGGTTTTAAATATTATATCTAGTTCCTTACTATCATTTCCACTATCATTCATTATTAGAACCATAGATGTCCTATTTTGAAACATTTTTGGCATCTAATGTGGATCCCTTCAAAATACAAGCATTGAACCCAACTTTTCCCCTACCTTCATCTCTAATTTGGTAGGCAAATCCCTGGAAAAATCAACATAACCTAGAATATGGGCTTATGTCGAATGCACCCTACCATCAATCAATTTATCAAAAGTCCAAAAATTTTGCATGGTATTTCCAATGGCCTTAAACACAAAATCATTCCAAAAATGGTAAGGAAGATTTAGGATCCTAATCTAAATTGGTTTGAAAGTGAAAAATCCATTTTGGGCACTAAAATTTGGGTGGTAGGGTTTCACCAAAAGATTATGGCTATCCCACTTACAAATAGAATCTTTAAAAACAACCTCTTTATCTTCTACAGAATTAAAAATCAAAATAAAAAAACTATAGAATAGGGGTAAATATCTATTTTAAATTTAACAAGAGGATGCCATTGGGTAGAAAAGCATTCATGAAGTGCTGATAAAGTTGGATGAAACCCTTTGTATTTATGGATTAGACCCTAGGAAGAAAGATATTTTCCCTCTCAAAAACAACTTTAATCAATAGGTCATTGATCAAGATAACAGGAATATATTTTGTTGGCCTCATAGGAGATCCTTATTTATGTCCTAATATAACTTATACAAATTATCTACCTCCTAATGAATGCTCTACATCTCTCAATGGATGCACAAACTACCTACCATTTGATGTTGATTCAGGTAAGAATGCCTTACACTCAATTGTTGTTACATGTATTTGATTTCCATCTTTATGGAAAATAGATCTGGAGATGGTCTACCATTGGTGACCCTTCCCCTTTTCTCTACATGTAAAGATCTATCTCTTTCAAAACCATAAAATTAGGGTGTGCCACTATAATGGTTGGTAGACAATTCTCCCTACTTGATGTAACATGATTATTTATAACTAGTGGTTGAATACTTATTGTCGCTCACTCCACTATAGTCATTAGAATAAATACAATGCCCATATTTACTACCACCTTTGTAAACCTAGATTCCTAAGATAGAATGTAGGATCCATCACTAAAATAAACACCAGACCTACTTTTGATCTCATCTAGCATTAGCTCCCCTATTTTGGCCATGGTTCTAGCGGTGGATAAAACCCTAGCTTTTACAATCTAAAAGGATTCGATTATTTCTTCTTCCATCAGACTAACATCACATCATATTTCATCTTTGTAAGTTTTTTCTATATAAAAATTGATTAAACACATTTTATTTAGTGTAAATTCACTCCCTTTTTTAAACCATGAAATATGATGAGGATCCTTTTCACATTACAAACCTAGTTTCTCAATAATGTCCTTAGAAACCATATTTTCAAAACAACCACTATCTATAATTACATTACATATATTACGTCCTGAAATACAACTTGTTCAAAAATTATTTATTTTCAGCTATGTATTACCACTTTTATTATTTTTCACCTTCTTTTTTCTTAGAGCAATCATTACTCTCCTCATCATGAGATTTTCTCCAATATCTACTGCTGCAACTTTATTATTTTTCTCTTTTATCTCAACCTCAACTAAATTCAATCTTCAAAGATATTCTTGTCTCTTTTCTTGTTTATGATAGTGTGGACACTCAAATTATATATGTCCATATGTACATTTGTAACAAAGATAATACATGCAATGATTTAGAAACCATCCTCTAACACCACCATAGCCTCATCCTCTCTAAAATCCTCTTTCTCTTTTCTGGTATTGATATCCTTTTCTATTATCTTCTTTCTTTTTTTCACCACGTGATCATTCTGTTATAGTGGAAATAAACTCAACTCTAGTGCTATTGAACCCACCTCATCTCCTTAGTAAAGGTGATTGTCCTCTTCTTAGCCCAATACCAAATAATATTTTAAAAGTCTATCTATTTTTTTTTTTTAAATTCTTACTTCAAAGATAATTGGTAATCCTCATCCATGCAAAGTATTATATGCATGCTCCATACATCTTAAATAGAAAACTTCATACATTTACATATCGTCAAGCTATCTATTCTTCTATTTTATCATGTTATACTCATATCAAAATCTTGTAAAACTCATTTTTATAATTTTGTAGAATGTTTTCCTTTTTCTTTAAAATTTAGAATCTTCTATACGGTTTTGCATAATCAACATGAATAAATTTATCCTTTAGATTATTCTCTATCATGTTCCACGTGTTGATTTTATCTATATTTTTTTTTAGGTGATCTTACAAAATTATTTCATGAACCTACATTTTAATGCATGCAAACTTTAATTTATTGTCTTCTCTAAGTTTTTTCCATTCAAAAAACTAATCCATGTTGTTCATCTAGTCTATCAACTCCTCTAGTTTTAAAATACCTCTATAATCTAAAATGTCAATCTTGATTTCATTACTTTTCTCATTCATATTCTTGATGAATTTCATCTTCGTGATCTATTTACTTATCTATTTCATCTTCTACTTACCTTTGTATTTGATTTGTGATAATTCTAGTTAACTGTTCCATTCATCTCAATAGCTCTTGCATAAGCATTTTCATTTGAGAAATTCATCCTCATAATTATCATCTCACCATATCTAACACTTTTTATTCAAGCAAATACTATTCTACCAAAATATAAAATATTAATTGATGAAGACATTAAATCTGAGATTTGAACTTGTTCTGATACTAGATGATGAAAACATAGACTAGCTAAGAAAAATATCAATAGGCATAAACTCAATAATTTATTGAAAATAAAATTATTTATTGATTCTAATAGAGTGAATAAAATATTTAAACAAAGATCAAATTATAATTGGATTTGATAAGCATAGTTAAAAAATATAAATAAATCAAAATCTAAATAAAGTGAACTAACTCTTAAATGGTCACGTATGGCCTACTAAATATATGAAAACATACCTAACTATATTTGATAGGTTATCGATGATTTAAATTCTTTTATATGGTATTTTTAGTGCAAACAATAACTCAAACAAATTTATGGATCAAATTTTATGGCCTCTAATCATTCAGTCTTTGCAACACCCTTTCAAATGCTCTCACTACAATCATGTCACATCCTGATATCTCTCTAGGCTAAATAACTTGTTTAATCCATGGATTATTATGTTTTATTAGTTGATTAACTAATATTAGATTAATCCTGAGGACATATGCTGATTATGGGATAGTTTATGTTATTTAATTTACCTGATTAAATGTTATGAGTTAGTGGTACTTTTTATATTTTGTACTTTATGATCATGTGTGACTATTATATAACAATATTTTAATAGATACCATGATATTTAAATATAAATACCTTCATTAGGATGAGGTGGATTCATGATATATTCTTCTCTCAAATCATGATAGAGGGAGAGTATCATTAGAGAGGGTGGTTAGATGGAGGCATTAGGGGTCGACATAAAATGAATCTGGAAACCCTTACACATATCACTTCATATATTGTGTTTCATAATTAGTTTTATATGGATTAGTATAACATGTTTGATGTAATTTTATTATGATGATTATCAGTATGCTCTCTAATATAATCTTGAATGTTGTTGATTATGAGCGTGTTGATTATTTGAGTGACTTCACTAATTTGTGATCTTACATAACTCATCTTATTTTAGATTAATGAGTGAATTGTTTATGTGTACTTATATCATTGCCTTATTATTTTTTGATATATAGTAAAACATTAGGATGATTGTGAATAATTGTATAATTGTTATTTGAGTTATAATATTATTATTATAATAAGTATATATAAAGTTGAAAGATAAATGACATTGTTTTTCAAGAGATTATAATTATTTAAATATTTGTTTTAAGTATTTATATACATAATATATTAATGATTTTCGAAATCATTATAATTATATTATGGATGGAATTCATTGTAAACTCTAGTCTTGTTGCATTGGTAAAGAAATATTCATCATTATTGTGTTAGTCATTGCATGGGAAATACTTAGTCCACAACTAGTTTATTAGTCATGCATGGAATATCAAATAAAGATTATGTAACTTATGTAATCGAGATGGTCAAGGATGGTTTGTTTAAATCATAAGTATGTAGATTCGGTAAAGAATTATAATATGGTTAATTATGGATTTCAAAAGGAAACATCAAGAATGATTAATTAGCTAATTAATCATTGACTTAAATTGAGAAATGTTGGGACATAATTTTAGGGTTTACTATTTTTTTTCATGGAGATGAACTACAAGTTAGTTATGTATCTATGCATGCAAAATGGGAAAGAACTTAATTGACCATCAATGATGGAGTTGTGAAAGAAATAAAAGAAGGGAAAATGAATAAAAGATGGAGTGGGGACTGTGAACAGAACACCCATATAGAATAGAGGATGGATCATGCCGATTTGTGATGAAAATATAGTATGTGGTGTAAAGGTGAACAAGTGAAAAAAAAAATTGGCTCGGCTTCTATGACATTGTTATATAACTAGCTCATTTTTGCAATTCAATTCTCTAAGTAAAATATTGAAATAGGTTTTTTTTAATGTGTTTCATTGCTAGTTTATTTGATGAAATCATTAAGATTAATATATTGTATGTGGATCCCTTTGGAAGGCTCATCTTCCATAGATCCCCACATTCAAACTAGGGTAACCTAGGAGATGGGGTAGAGTCCTTGGGTTGGCTAAAGATATTAATAGGTTCTTAAATATATTTTATCCTACTCATCTCTAAACTAGTAAGAAAAACATTGTTTAATATTTATGGATTTATTATGATGTATATATAAGTATCTTGGTTCTTATTAGTTGATTCAAACTAGACTATATCTATGCATTTAGATATATATATAATAACATAGATTTAAGAAAGTTATCTACATAATCATTCATTGATAAACCAAATAGATCTTCAAGTTAAATTATAGATTCTCTAGGGTTTTTTATGTATATTAAATAATATATACACATGATTATAAATAAATTAAATATTTGTAGACTCATATATATATAGGCTGGTATGTTGAAATGGTAAACTTCCTAAATATACTATAAGTGTATATACATATAGATATATGAAAACCAAATAGATCTTCAAGTTAAATTTTAGATTATTTAGGGTTTTATATGTATATTAAAGAAAATATACATGATTAAAAATTGATTAAATATTTGTATACTCATATATATATATATATAGGCTGGTATGTTGAAATGGTAAACTTCCTAAATATACGGTAAGTGTATATACATATAGATATATGCATGCATAATTATGATAAATTATTTGACCTCATTAAAAGATCACACACACACACACACACACACACACACACAACAATATTGAATTGTTAAACTTTATTAGGTGATTGTATACATACATACATATAGAGTTGGTAGATGGAATTGTGACTACCTATGTGTATTTCATTTTATTGATGAAGTTATTTTTTGAACTAGACATATGTTAGGTTTTAATCCCTAATCTATATTGAGAAATATTGTTATTATTTATAACGATTATATGCGTATTTAAATTTTTTTTTCACAGTCATTGGATAGCCGTGTATGGGTAGATGAAATATGCAATTGTAGATTGCATTCTGCCTTAGGAAATAATGAATACTGGTGGAATTTTAAAAAATTATAGTAGAGTTTGGTTTTATTATAAACATTTTTCTTACTTAAAAAGGTTTGTGTATTGATGTTATAATCAATGAACTTTACATATGATTGTGTATTATTGAAGTGCATATGAATTTGTATAAACCAAATAAGGAACTGGGTGTTAGGGTTCTTTTTCATAATTGCATTATTTTGCTAGTTTTCTGTTGTAATTATATTATGTCTAAAATTGGGACGATACAAAAAATACCTAAGATGGGTAATCAACTGTGAATTATTTCATGTTTTAATGGAACAATACCCACATTATATTAAATGCATATCTGTTTCATCTATTTTTTCTTTGAACTATATTTATTAACCAATTTGAATGATAGTTTTATGTAAATAGTTAAATAGTTTAAATAAAAAAGTAACATAATTTGATTTATTGAATTTTGTGTAGTTAATTGTCATGGAATGTGATTTTCTTAGTTTATTAGAAAAGGTTATGAGGTCTTGATATGTAAGATGATTGTATACATTGCATATACAATATAACATAATGAAAATGATAGTGAATGCCAGTTTTATGATATACTTTATAAAATAAGTATTTATAATGCAATAATATGTTTGCATTTACATAAAAACATCTATTATACATACAACTATGATAAAATAGTTATTTATTATAAAAATAAAAAAAGTGGATGCTTTTTTATATTTGATTGTATAAAATCATTGGATATGTTAAATAAAAACCATACAATGTATTTTTGAGGTTAAATATGCAACATATTAGTCTGTTATGCACTGGCTATTGTTATATGTGGAATATGAACAATTTAATATCCACGGCTATAAAATTATTTCATAGATAAATGATATTATAAGTTACTTAATGGATAAAGCAATTACTAGTATAGATATTCATTCTCAATTGGTGCGTTATAAAGGACTATTTTTTTATTCTAGTTATTTTTTTTAATAAACTAGATACTTAGATTTCATTCACTTCATTTGATAGACTAAATGAATGTTTGTGATATTTATGTAAATTTGGATTCGCTAAAGTAAAATACGATGAATGGATATATTGGTTTTTGTATTATTATTTATTTTAATAAATCTCGCATTCATGACACTAATTAAATAGTGAACAAGTTACACTAGCTTAATTAGTATTATCAATGCAAGATATGGAGTAATCCGATCAAGTGGTGTGTATGTCAAATCCTAAAGATTATTTTTTTATTGAAAACATTGGCCAAAATAATGTTTGATAAACATTGTCATTTCATATGTTGATATAGTTTTCATATTTGTGCGATATCATATTAGAACATATTTCTTCATGGTACACATTATGTATTAGCTACCTTTGACACACAGGTTCTAGTTTATTACTCTAGATTCTCTCACCATCATTATCTATCCATAATGAAGGGATGGTCATATCTTGTTTATAAAATGGTGTGGAGGATCTATGGTCTATGGTTGGTATGAAAAAGTGCTCGCATAATGCTCTCCCTCCTAACTAGAGTACTATACATGAGACAACACTTGAGATTACATATTGATAGTTGAGTTGTGGAGACTCATCTTAGAGGAGCTTGTATCATATTTTATTATTAGAGATATTTTATGTATTCATAGAACTATAATATTTATGCATTGTAATTATTATAATGGATGATGTGATATTGTACTAGTTGTTGAACTTGTACTAAATCATTAAATTTGAAATGCAATAATTATGATTATTTAGTTTATTAATGATTTTTATATCTATACATGGTGATCCTTAGCTACATGGATTAGATATAACCTTGAGGGTTAACTATATTAATGTTGTTATTTAAGGACCACTAATTAAGATGTCTCATGGTGAAAGCTATATGTTAAATATATGTAATTAGCTTTAGAAATAATTATTGTAATATTTTAGTAAAACCCAGTGGGATTGTTAAATTGTGGTATTAGAGCTAAGGATTAAACTCTAAGATATAATGTGTTGACTAACATAATTTTATTCTTTTTATATAGGAAGAATAATTTTGTGTGATATAATATGAGGAATGGGTAATTTAAATATCAAAACCCTGATTGATCCAAATTAGTTTACAACTAAGGAAGCTGTGAAGTTGGACCAAAATATCATAACCATGCATGAGACTAGGGACTGAATTGTAGCCCTAGAATAAGAAGTACATGAACATGAAGAGGAGAATGCTCAAGGAGAACCTAAAGAGACTAATGCTGACAAAGGCATGAGGACGTGCCACATGATGTGAGAGCTCAAGTAGCTATAGAGTCAACACGTGACATGAAAAAGGTGAATCCACCTAAGTTTAATGAAACTGTATTGGGGGATGGAATTGAAGGATGGTTAATAGAAATGAAAAAATATTTCAAGATAAAAAATTATTCTAAAGTCATGGAAGTAGTGTAGGGAGCTCATTAGTTTGTTTTTTAAGTAATGACTTGGTGGGAAAATAATATGTTTGAGATGAACCTTGATTCAAACACCATTACTTGGGAATAGTTTGTGACACTATCTAGGTCACAATGGCTTCCATAACTGTAATTCAACCAAAAGCTTACAGATTTATGAAAAACTAAGAAAAAGGATTTGTTAATGAATGAATATTAGGATTAATTCACCAAATTTCTTAAGTTATACCTCAGTATCATGTAGATGAGAGGTTTAAAATAAATAAATTCATCATGGGATTTCAACCCCAAATAGGTGGTGAATTAGTTATGCATGGTTCATCCATAATGCATCAGGTATTTGCGAAAGTGGTCAAGCAAGAACATAAACTAAAATATCTTGTCCAAGTCTAATATAAGTTTAAAAAGAAATTTGAAAGTTCTAAACCAACATTAAAGAAGAAAAATTAGAAATAGAGGAGTGAAGATTACAAGGGTCAGTTCAAAAATTAGAATGCTAAGTTTAATAGTGCTTCAATGAATAGAAAGAATGGTAATGGTTTCAAAGGTGGTTTCAAGGGAAACCAATAGAATGAGAAGAGAGGACCAGGTGGTGCATGTTACTTCATTTATGGAGGTGACTACTTTGCTCAAGAATGTCCTTAGGATAAATAGAAGAACAAGGATTCAGATTCTCAATAAGGTACCTTTCAACAACATATTCATGCAACTTTTAACAAATGTTCAAGAAGATGATAACCACTGAATTGGTTGAGTTAAAGGCAGAACTTCAAGAGTTATTGTCCAAAGGTTTTATTCGATTGAGTGCATCACCATGGGGTGCTCTAGTTATCTTTGTCAATAATCTTGATACTCTTCACCTGTGCATAGACTAAAGGATGTTGAATAAATAAAGAATCAAGAACAGATATCCATTGACACATATTGATGATATACTTGATTAAATGGAAGGAGGCACATTATTATCAAAGATTTATAATAGAGCATGGTATCACCAGTTGAGGATCCATGAAGAGGATATCCTAAAAATAACATTCAAGACTCGATATGTCCACTATAAGTTCACAGTGTTATGATTTGGATTGATGAATACTCCAACAACATTCATGAATATTATGAATAGTCTTTTTCAAGATTACATAGATCACTTTATGTTGGTCTTTTTATGACACCCTCATTTATTTGAAGGACAAGAAAGAACACATACAACATCTAGAATTGGTTTTACAATGCTTATAGAAGTATAAATTATATGAAAAGTTGTGTAAGTGTGAATTTTTATAAAAAGAGGGTAGTATCTATGACATATTATTTTGCAGATGGAATTAAATTAGATCTAGTAAAGATAAGATCCATTATGGAGTGGCTGGCACTTAAAAATGTGCATAAGGTAAGAAGTTTGATGGGATTAATAAGATATTACAAGATATTCATTCCAAATTTTTCTAAGAAATCTAATCCAATTACCTCTCTTCAATGAAAAAAATAAAGTTTAATCTGATTATAAAATTGTGAAGTAGCATTTCAATAACTGAAAAGGAGGCCTACTTCAGCACCAATGCTAAGAGTTTTTGATCCTAATGGTAAATTCTCAATGATCACAAATACATCTAGGGATGGACATAGAGGAGTTCTTAGGAAAGATGGTTTAATTGTAGCTTATGAATCTATGAAATTAAAGCCATATGAGGTAAATTATGACCCTCATGACCTAAAAATTACAACAATTGTGCATGCTTTTCAAGTTTAGAGGCATTACCTATTGGAAAAACCATTTGAGCTCAAGATTGATAACTTGGGACTCAAGTACATTTTTACCGAACTAAATATGATTGCTCATGAAAGATGATGATTAATGTTCTTATATGACCATGATTTTGATATTAAGTATATATAAAGACAAGGAAAATAGAGTAGTTGATGCTCTAAGCCATAGAAGATACATAGTAGTCATGGCTACTATCAAGAGTATTTTTGATTATTCTCACTAGAAGATGAATTCTATGATCAAGATAGGAAAATATTATCTAACAATGCTCAAAATCCTAGGTATAAGTAAATCACATTAGAGAATGATTATATTTTGTAATACAATGGTAGGATGTTTATACCAAATAGAGAGAATCTGAGGAGCACAATGCTTAAGGAATTTAATAGTGCCCCATATTCAAGAAATATAGGAGTAACTAAGGTCATGGCTAACCTAATACCACTCTATTTTTGGAAAGTCATTAAGAGAGATGCAACATATTTTATGTCTAATTATTTGAAATGTTAGTGTGTGAAAGATGAACATGTGCATCTAGTGGGATTGTTGTATCCACACGACATACTGGAGTGGAAGTGTTAGGTGATGAATTTGGAATTTGTCAAAGGGTTAGCATTATCATGAAATAGGCATGACATGATCTTGGTAGTAGTTGATGAACTAGCCAAGGTATCTCAATTTATACTAGGCAATTTGATTGATGATGCACCTACTCTTGTGAAGAGATTCATAAAATAAGTGTATTGATTACATTATTTTTTAAAGAAGATCATTTTATATCATGATCCAAAGAAGACTTATAGAGTTTGGTTGGCTTTAAATTCATCTTTAAGTACACAATTGAATTTCATCACTACATATCATCCATAAATTGATGGACATATAGAGTGAGTAAATTATATTTCAGAGGATCTCTTTCATATGTATTTAATGGATCAGGAATAAAAGTGAGAAGATTATCTTCCATTGCTTAAGTTGGCTTAAAATAAATCATACCAATTAGCATTGAAGACAACACCATTTGAGGCATTGTATGGAAGAAAGTGTAGAACACCAATCAATTGGGATAAGTTGGAGGACAAGGTAATCTTTAAACTTGAGATGATTATATAAATACAAGAACAAGTTAGGATAATCAGATAGAGGTTGGTCAAGTATAATAATAGATAGAAAAGTTATGTCGATATAAAGAAAATAGCTAGGTAGTTTTTTATAGGTGATAAAGTGTTTCTATAGATTAAGCCTAAGAAAGGCTCAATTAAATTTGGGAAGTCAAAAAAAAATTCATTGAGATATGAGAGACCTTCAAGGTTTTGAAAGTGGTTAAACCCATAGTGTAAAGGATTACATTGCCACCATCTTTAGATATTTTACATAATATCTTCCATGTGTCTTATCCTAAAAAATATAAAGTTGATCCTTCACATATGTTGGATTAGAATGCTTTGCAAGTTTTGGATCCCAGAATGGTTATGATAAAACCAATCAAAGTAATTGACACTTGGAAACTTTATTTACATAATAATACATTGTCACAGTGCAAGGTACTATGAGACCAATACTCTAAAGATAGTGCTACTTGGAGTTGGGAGGATTATGATGAGTTCTATAGGTTATTTACACATTTATTTATTTGATTTGTTACTATATATTATATTATTTTCTATTGAACAATGTTTTAATTTCTTAACTTGTGTCTTAATAATGTCATCAGGATGATGACCAACTTTAGGGGAGAAAGATGTCACATCTTGGTTTCTCTCTAAGATAAATAACATATTTAATCTATGGATTATTGTGGTTGATTAGTTGATTAACTAATATTATATTAAGCTTGATGACATATGTTGATTATGGGATAATTTGTATTACTTAATTTACATGTTTAGATGTTATGATTTAGTGGTACTTTTATATTCTGTACTTTATGATCATGTGTAATTATAATACAACATTATTTTTATGGATATAATGATGTTTTAGGTTAACTACCTTCATTGGTATGAGGCGGAGGTACGACAAATTCTTCTCTCAAATCATGATGAAGGGAGAGTATCATCTGAGAGGGTGGTTAGATGGAAACATTTTGGATTGATACAGGATGAATCTAGAAAACCTTGCACACACCACTTAATATATCATGTTTCATAATTGTTTGATATGGATTAACATAACATGTTTGGTGAAATTTTTTTTTATGATTGTTAGTATGCTCTACTACATAATATTGATTGTTGTTGATTATGAACGTATTGATTATTTGAGTGATTTTAATTATTTATAATCTCACATAGCTCATCTTGTTTTAACTTAACTAGTGAATTATTTATGTTTACTTATATCATTTCCTTATTATGTT
>JARHVA010008638.1:307500-350000 GCA_037957365.1 Torreya grandis
ATTCTTAGATGGTGTGTTATTGAGGATTGTTTTTATATTATGGTTATTTTATTTAATAAACTAGATACTTATATTTCATTCATTTTATTTGACAAACTAAATGAATGTTTGTGTTATTTCTATAAATTTGGATTATCTAAAGTGAAATATGATGCATGAATATATAAGTTTTTGTGTTATTATATATTTTACTAAATATTGAATTCATGACCCTAATTAAGTAGTGGATGGATTCCACTGAGGTAATTAGTGTTATTAATGAAATATAAGGAGTAATCTGATCAAATAGTGTATATGAATTTGATAGATCCTAGAGATCTATTTTATTGAAAATTTTGGCTAAAATAATGTATGATAAACATTGGCATTTCATATGTTGATATAGTTTTTATATTTATACGATATCATATTAGAATAGATTTCTTTATGGTACATATTATGTATAAGATATCTTTCACAAACATGTTCTAGTTTGTTACTTTAGATTCTTACAATGTCATTATATACCCATCCATGAAAGGAAGGTCATCCCTTATTTGAGAGATAGTGCAGGGGATCTATGGTCTGTGATTGTTGTGAAAAAATGCTTGGATGATGCTCTCCCTCTTAGCTGAAATACCATACTTGAGATTACACTTGAGATTACATATTGATACTTGAGTCATAGAGACTCTTGAGTCATGAAAACTTCTCTCAGAGAAATTTGTATCATATTTTATTATTTTAGATATTTTATGTATTGTTGGAACTATAATATTTATGCATTGTACTTCCTACAATAGAAGCTATAATATTGTATTAGCTGTCACTAAACTTGTACTATATCATTAAAGTTGAAATGCAGTAATTATGTTTATTAAGTTTGTTAATGAGTTCTATACTTATATATGCTAATCCTTAGCTAAGTAGATTAGCTATAAACTTGAGGGTAAATTAAATTAATGCAAATTGTTAAAGATCACTAATTAAGATTTCTCATGGTGAAATTTATATGCTGAATATGTGTACATAATTTTTTAAAAAATTACTACAATATTCTGATAAAACTTTGTGTGATTATCATAAATCAGATTAAACATTAAGTGGTTTCTTACTCATCTAAATCCCATTATAACTTTTGACCCCTACTATTTTGGAGAAATAAGAATGGCTCTCCCCGTTGCTGAATTTGTTTGGCAGAGTCATGAAAATTTATTTTTAGAATCATATTATTTGAATTTAGGTGTTGATCCATACTCTATTCAATGGAATGAATCTCACTTTCCCATCCCTCCTGGTGAAGAGGAACCTCACCAGGGAGCTTTAGATGTTAGGGCACTAAATATTGGGTTGGATTATGAGAAAGTAGATTTTTATCACAACTCCCTTGATAGACGTAGTTTTATAAAGTCAACTTCCATCCTCAATGGTGGTTTGTCTACCAAGAGACAAGGAGGATAAGTAGAGGTAGAGTATTTAATAATGGTTTCAGTGGTCGCCAATGTTGATGGCTCATAGTGATAAATCATCTCTCCTTTAGAGGGAGAAAATTAATTTATTATTATAGGTAATCCCTTTTAATTTTCATGGATCGTATTTATTTCCTCAAAACTAATTATTGTTTATTGTGTGACTGTTTTCTATGAGATTGTTGAATATTGCTATTTTTTTAAATTTCAGTGTTTTTTACTCCACTTTGGAAGATTTATATTTTCTATTGATCTTTGATGTTTGTTTGTTGATGGTGTGGACCCTTCTATTTAATTTCTTGTCTTTCATCTTGGACATTGAGTTGGATATTATCATTTGTTTTATTGTCTCAGGGGACAATGCCCCTCATTGTGTCATAGGTCTATCTTAAAACTCTAGATTATAATAAATGTTTCTCCCTTGGCTCCCCCCCCCCACTACCTGCGTCGCTCATAGCTCTAGTCGAAAGTGTTTCTCTATCTATAACTTCCGTTAAAAGCATTTATCTCTTATAAAAACAATGTTTTGTTCAAATTACATTTACATCAACAAATAATTTCATAATTATTTTCAACTTAAAAGAAGATGGACCATAATTTTTAAATAAAGTCATGTTTTTGCATAATTCTCAACTTATTTATAGTCTCGCATTATAACTAATATACATATTAAAAATAAATTTACTTAAATGATGCACAGATATATCATTCTCTAACTACCTTATTAAATTTATAAAATAAGTAAAATAATACCAATATAATGATATATACATTGACATCTTTTATATATCTTTGTTAAAAATATATGTTAATTTTTATATATTTTATAAATACAAGTGTTGTATTTATATTTATATGTGAAATTGTATATTTATGACTGCCATTTCATGTTTCGAAAATAGAAAATGTTTCCTATATTTCCTCACGGATTAAAAATAGAGAAATTATTTATAATAATTTTTTAGAAAAAGTGTTGTGTATAATTAAATATGGAAGAAGAGGCATTGTGTGTAATGAGATTGTTAACTTTCAAATTTGTTATTATTATATAATTTTTTTAACTTTTCCAAAATGTAGCGATACACTTGAAAATAACTATAATTTTTTTTTTTTTATAGAGACTTAAAAAATATATATATTAATTTATTATTTATTTATTTCATTTAATATTTATTGATAATTACTTGAAGTTTTGTTGCAAAATATAAAAAATAATAGTTTTTAATTATTGAAAGTCCAGCAGCCAAAACGCTTCGAATTTGGAAAAAGTCGTCCATTTACAAAATTTAAGTTTAATGTAGCTTAAATATTAATGCAGAATGATCGTCCACCACATTGACGTTCAAATAAGTGGAGCAAAATTTTCAATCATACTGCGTGGGTGGCAAGAGTGCCAGCCATTGATGGATCACCCCCATCATCCCAAACTCTTATCGAAAGAACTTTCCAAACGTTGTCATTTTTGTGTAAGGTTTTTTCAAAAACGTATCGATTTTTTCAGATGCATATAATAGGAAGAGATCTTAAACTCATTTTAAACTATTTTTTTTAAAATTTTTAAAGATTTAGAGCAGCTGGGCAGACTTTAATTAAAATCTGGGTAGGCACTGCCTTTAGAAGTGGTAAATCCCCAAATTGCAGAACATCCAAAGAGTCATATTCATTGTATAACCACGCCTTTAGAATTTTTCATTTTCTAGGAACACTTTTTGAATTCTCTTGCTAAATTTCACAGATGCAAAAGGTCATATATTTAAATGGGTGATATATGGCTAAGGAGCTTGATCCGAATTCCGAATTGATTGTTAGTGCAAAATGTTTGTTATTTATTAATTTCAAATATTCATAGTAATTTTTTTCAATTTCTATCTATTTGATTAAACTTAGGTTTAATATTGATTAAAAATATCAACTAAATAAATATAAATGGAGAAAATACAAACCATATTGATAATAAAGTTTAACTTTTAGATGTTACGTCTCTAGATCCAAAAACACTCCAACCGATTTATTAAATAGTGTAAAATACAATTTGTGCATACTATTTATATCAGAATCTGACTTTGATCTACAGAAGTAACGTATACTCTATATTTACGATGTCTCTCTAAATATCTCATGTATGGGAGTTTCTATACCTACATAACAGGGCACTTGTTTACTTGCTCTTTTTCAAAGATTAAAAAATAAGTTTTCTCCTGTCCATTTATATATTTTGTAAATGCAGTAATGAGCCAATTATAATGCTCCCAAGAACCTGTTTTATGGATTGAAATCTTATCTGTTAACTTAATACGTTGGGATTCCTTTCACTTCTTTATTTTTAGGTTTGGATAAAACTTTCACATATTTTGGGTGAGATTTAATTCTATATTAAGAGGGTTTTTTAATAATAATATTTTAATAAAAGTTTCACAACTATATGAATTGGTATTAAGATCAATCATTATTTGAAGCTTGTAGCATTTCTTGAAGACTTATTTTTAGACGTTTTATGTATCAAAATAATATTGATACACATGTCAAACCCTGTTTGGGCCAGTAGTACATGTCCATTCAATATAGTAACATCATCATTATACCCTATTTGTTTTAACATGTCATAACTTTTATATACTAAGCTTATTTGACTTCATTCAAAATACATTGGATTCGTTTCAATGAACTCTTTAGTGTTAAAATGTTTCTAATAAGGATATAAACCATTTGATCAGATTGGTGTGAGGATCTTCTTGGACTAAAGCTTACACCATTGTATACATATCTAAATACATTAATTTTGGAAAGATTGTGAGTATTTAAATATACAATTTAAAAAATAAAAAATAAAAAAATAAAAACTTAACATTTATATTTATAAATATTTATTTTATTGTTAGAATAATATATTCTATGTTGGTATGTATACATTAGAACCCACCATCATCTTTAACTAGGTTTTTTTGGTCATATTAGCTATTATAAGTGAACACTCGTATTTATTATAATCTCTTATAACTACTCTTATCCCTAATGTCAATTGAACAATGTATTCAATATAATTAAGACCATTCTATCAAATTAATTTTTAAAAAATTGTAGATTATGAAAACATCTAATTATAAAAGTTCATTTTTAATTTTTATTATAAAAATTATAGTTAAAATATCATTTAAAGATCATTATCGATTAATATTTAAATAAATAAATAAAAAACAAAAAACCAACAACAACAACAACAAAGTTTTAATAGAAAAAAAATTGACCCACAAAAAAGTTAACGTAAAGCAGAATAATATAAAGGTAATACATTTTGTTGTGTTTTAGAAAGAGGAAAGAAGAAGAAATAAATGTTAGTTAAGTTTCTTTACTGCAAATGACGAGTAACCAATTATTATGTAAAATGATCGTACTATACATAGCAAGCTCCCATTTTATTGAGTTAATCTAATGAAAATTATATAATACCGAACAAACCTCCATCCGTTATGAACATAATATATCATGAAATAAAAAATAAATCATCCCGATAATAAAAGATTGACTACAAGATATTAATATTGTATAATTTAAATGTTCTTAGGATCCCAAAGATCCAAATATGGTAAGTAATGTTGTTACACATTTTTAATAACAATAGTCTTGAATGTACCATTTTGATACTTTGATTATTAATATAATTTCCCTTTAAATGAGATTTAATATTATATTATTAATATGTTTAAGGATAGTTATGAAAATTACTATAAATTTAAGCACAAAAATCATGGTCCAGAGAAGAAAGAAAGGTTAAGCATTATGTTATTATGCAAAAACGTACTACATGTCTTAAGAAATGACACAAGTAAATGTTTGGAGCACAAAAATAAAACTATTTATTGTAGTGTTATAAGGCATTCCTCATGCTACAATTGAATTATTGTAGCCTAGGACTTAACTATTTCCGTGATTACATTTATAAAAAAAATTCAACAATAAATGTTTGGTACTTTGTATTAGGGCATGATTGAGTGGTAATGACACATAAATGTCACAATGTTGACGCACATTCAAATCTCCTTGAGTGATACCAACCATTCAAGTGTTTTTGCACTCATAGAGTGGATTTCTATTTGGATCCCACATTATTAGGTGCATATTAAAATTAGAACATGGGTAGGAAATAAAGAAGTCCATCCACTTTACATCTTTAGCTATGATTCATGGGAAACATCAAATGATTATCCAATTTGTGGAGCAAAAGGATTTATCAAGATCATCAAGGCGTGCTTTTAAATTATTCTCTTTGAATATATCAAGGGTTATTATCAATATTAAGTGTGAGGTCTTGTTCAAGGATTGAAAAATGGTAATGGAATGTAATGTCTAACATTTCAAGGTTGAAAGATATTTTTGTATTGTTTTTAATAAAGTTAGCATTTGTTTCAAAGGTGCAAGTTATATTTGAAATGATGTCCAATTTATGGAGCAAATGGATTTATCAAGATCATCAAGGTGTACTTTTAAATTATTCTCTTTAAATATACCAAGGGCTATTATCAATATTAAGTGTGAACTCTTATTCAAGGACAGAAAAATGGTAATGGAATGTAATATCCAACATCTTGAGGTTGAAAGATATTTTTGCATTATTTTTAATATAAGTAGCATTTGTTTCAAAGATGCAAGTTATATTGAAAATGATGTAATTTTATAGTTTGAGAAAATAGGGATTTGTAAATGGAAATAGTGTAAATTGGCAGTTGTATCTTACACAAAACTCATGAAAGCCAACCCTATTTAAATTTTTATGCACAAATGTTATAAAACTATAATGTGATACTTCTAGTAGAGGTGACGATAGAAAATGATCTTTTATGTTTCCTCATATGTCGTGGCAATGAGCTATGTTGAGAGTAGATTTTTTTTCATGGTGAGACTAAGTATTGACAAAGTGGTGGGGAATGGCAAAGCCATACAAAATTATAAATTTGTAAAATATTTGAAGTTGAGTTGTGAAGCGATGGCGAGGGGAAATGACAGGATATTTCAGGTGATGGTGTAATCACACTAAAGTAGTAATTGGATGCTAAGAGAGTCGCTTGAGTTACCTTATCCCTAAGCTTGAAATAGACTTATTCTAGAGATTTAGACATGCATTTTCATCCATTCAACAAACCTTATTCGCTTACAACCACTCAAGACATAGTCCCTGCACTTTCATAGAAAAGAATCTTCTTTTCCTCCTCATCTCCATGAGGGTGATAGCTACTTTCCCTCTAACCAGGTCCATGTTATCATTTCTCCATGAGACGATGCAACCTATAACATTATTACTAATTACCCTACTTAGCCTATTCACACTTCTTCCCTATAGGGTGTGTGCCTACATGTTCAAATAAAAATAGTTAGGGTTTGCACTTATGAGACTCTATATGATCAAATTATCAGTATGACCAAGATAATTATAGGGTTACAAAATCAAAATCAACTATTATATGAAAATATTACAACATTGGAAAATTAATTTACAAGACAAAGTCTTCCAGGGCACAATGTTGTAAATCATGTTTATACATCTTCAACTAGTCAACTTATGGGAACCACTATTACATATCAGAACATGAAATCACTACAAAGTACATCTATAATTAGTGATTCAAAAATATTTTAATGATCAAATACAAGTTCAAGTGAGGTACTCTGGGACATGATTAAAGCTAAATTAATCCATTTACCTCCTCTACACTCAATGAGGAGATCCATAAACTTTTGGGCATATCATAGAATGCATGGGAACCACACCAATTCATGTTTTTCATTGAAAAGGTTAAATCATTTGGTTAACCCATCTTAATTTGAGTAGTGTATAAAACCCTAGCTTGCATTTAGTTCCTATTTTTTTATGCAATAAATTTAGGGATGCATACTTCCTTTTTTCTAATTTTATTTAGATAACCTAGCTAAATAAAATCAATTTTACATTAGGGTTTCAATTTATTTTGCGTTTAATTTAAATTGTTTCAAAATTAACCCTAGATTCTAAAATCCTAATCCTAAATGCTCATAAGGGTTATATCATATTTCTGTTATTTTCATTAGCTATGATTAATTATTTAGAATTCATATACTCTCTTGTAGTAGCTCTATTTTAATTTAATTGTTATATGCCATGTAGAAAATATATCTATCTTCACTTAAGAAGTGTTAGATTAGGTGGTAATCTTATAGATCTCATTCAAATTCCAGCTATCCCACCCTATAACAAGGACAAAGAACTTATTACAACTCTAGATATGAATCCTTCACATATTGATTATATGGAATTCAATGACAATGCCTTTAAGGATGAATAATATAACCAAAAACAAGATTAGGTCCATGTTGAGGATCAAGACACACTACCTCCACTTAATGATAATGATATAGTTGTGAACAAAAATGAGGTATTATAGGGATTTAGGGATAGAATTAGAGAACAAACTCATGATCATGCACACATTTGACAAGCCATATTAGAAGTTAAGAATAAAAACAATAATGGTCAATCTTCTAGCCCTCTAGTTAATGATGTTGTTACACCTTTAGTGGGGTCCACTCAACCAACTTAGATAGCACAATCAAAATTTGTTATTCAACCATTAGTGACAACTACTCCACTTGTGACTAGTTCTTCTTCTCTTGATGTACAATCAATCATTCAATAGGTTCTTTCTCTGCAATCTAATGTGTTACATCTTGAGCAAGGAGTAGATAAGTCTTTTCACACATTATATTGTAGCATTCTATTGCATACATCATTGGCACATCACCTTGTGGTAAGTCCTTTGCCATCTAGTTTCATAGAACCCAAGCTCACATTATATGATGGCAAGGGTGACCCATAGCATCACCTTAGATCCTTTCATGCAACATGCTTGGATTATGTGTCCAAGGATTGGCTTCTTTTGAAGCTATTTAAACACAATATCAAGGATTATGCCTTATAATGGTTCTATGATTTACCTAAGGAATCTATCACAACATTTAATCCTTTAGCAAATATGTTCTTAACACACTTCACTATTAACATAAGTGATATGATATCATATGCAAAAGTGGCAAATCTAAATCAATGGTCAAATGAGCCCATAATAGATTATGTCTTATAGCACAAGACAATTTTATCAAAATTGACTAGCCCCATGGTAGACATAAAACTTTAATATTTATTCAAAAAAATTCTATTACCAATGTTTCATGAAGAAATCTTATTCAAGAAGCTTCCCACATTTACAAACATGTGACACACAACTAAGGAAAGAGAGGTTAAGCTCTTAGAAATGAGAAAACTCAAATATAGAAATGGATCAAATTTAACTATTAAGAGTTCACGTAAACCTCCATATAAGGTCAAGACCATAGAGAATAACATAGATCAAATGACAATAGGCAATGCAAATTCATAGCCTTCTTTCAAAATGGTTTATCAACTCAACATCGAGTATTCACTCCTCTACTAGTGTCACCAGCATGAGGTCCACAACAACTTATGGAATGCAATGTCATATATCTTCCTTCTATTGGTTCCTAGTTGTACACCTCTTGCACTTAGCCTTGCACACTTAGATAGTATAGAAAATGAAAATGAAAAACCCATAAATATATCATTATAGTTGGGGAAGGATTTAGCATCAAGATGGACTGAACACAGACAATGACTAGAAGACACCGATAGAAGTTATGGTTAGATCCCTACTATTTCTCTCTACTTGAATGAAGGTGAAAGGACTTAAAAGATAACTTACTTGCATGGAGGGATACTATATTTCATTCTCCATGGGGATAATAGACACACAAAACACACAAATCTGATTGGGGCATAACCAAGTTTGTAATTTGTGAGCCACCCACAAAGGCATCCCATTTGGAGATTAGTGGAGGATGGTTTTTCAAAGGGGCTCATAATTTGGTATAATTTCTGCCCACGTGGCATGATAACACATGGAGGAAAGGCATCAATTATGGAAGAGTGTAGGCATGTGGCAAGCACTTGGAAGAAATTCTCAATGCAAATGCAACTTTGCAAATTATAAAGTTGCAATTTGCTTCCCAATCTCGGAACCCTACGGGAAAAACCAGACCAAAATGAAATAATTTAATTACAAATTTTAAACTACATGTAAATCCCCCAGTTCTGTAGGTTAAAGCATCAAAGGCAAACGCCAGAGAAATTAAGGGAGAATGCAAGTTTGCAAATTGTAAAATGCATTGAACTCTCCCAAACCCGTGGCTTGAATTCAGCATGGGGCACATAAATCCAAAAAGGGTTGACGGATGTTTTGAAGGAAAGTGCAATTTGGCATATTGCAACTTACAGTTTGCAGATGGAGTTTCGAGATCCACTAGAAGATATGTAGCATGCATAACAGTTGAAATGCCCAGCTGGCATTAAGGACACACATATCATTAATTGGTCAAATGGTAGCTTGAGAGAGAAAAACACTCCAGGTGCTAGGTCTGAACGATGCCAAATTTTAAATGACTCAGTTGGGAACATATGGCTATTGTGCTCCATAGTATGCTATAACAAGCCACCTAACGTTGAAAATATGATGTCTATAGTTCTGGTGTGGTTTTGTTAGAGTCGATTGTAAGAAGAACGGCCATAGATAAATTCAAAGATGTTGGAGAACACAATGTTGTGGCTTGGGCATGGCCCCTGTTTAAGGACCGAATTTTTTTTTCCCATATGGCAGAATCTTTTGCTGCAAAGTCAATATCCAATGCATGGGTTGTATCAAGCTCTTGTTGTTGCAGCAATATGTCTTCAGGAACAAGCTACTACTCACCCTCTTATTGTGGATATTTTTACTCCACCCACATGTTCATCAAAAGTATCATCACCTCTTATTTAGTCAATGCAATTGCTTGGGTCTAAGGATACGCAAATCTAAACAGATAATTGATCGGTCAAGCTGCATTAATAGATTGTTCACATTTGTTTGGTGAAGAATTTAAAATCTTTAAGGACACATATGACATCAATATCTCGAATTTTTTGTATGTGGCTATTGTAGAAGAGGGCCTACTTCACATTTTTTATTCTCGTGCATCACAGGCGGGGTGACACTAAGACAAAACTTTTACCTGTATTTCCATTAATAAAAGGAATGTATCCAGCCCTTCATCCTACTATTGTAAGTACCTCTAATTCAGATTAATTTGATGAGACTTTTTGGCAGTGTCAAAATCCCTTGGTGCATTCATTTAGACAAAGCAAGTTGTTTATTATGCTCTGTTTCAGCTTAAGGAGAACGGAGAGGAAGCTAAGGACGATCTAAAGCAATTGTTAGAAATGATCTCACAAAATATATGATTAAATCCAGATCTTAAAGATGTTAATGAATCAGTCCTGTACGTTCTGGCAAGGCTGAATTCCAATCGATCTAAATCTGATGGCTTCACAAAATTTCCTGAGAAGGAAACTAAGGAATTATGCAGAGAGACATGGCAAATGTTTCTGAGAATAAAATTGACATGTATAGGGTATATTTCTAAACCAAGTTGCAATGGATATAGAAAACTAAACTCAAATGGAGGTATGTGGTAGATTTCAAAGTGAAATGCAATTTTGTAATTTGCAAATTGTATTCAAATGCCACCACCCATCGACCAAACAAATGGTCCAAGTCAAAGCAAAAGTTTTCAATCCAATTTCAACTTTACATTTTTACAAATTGTAAATTGCATGTGAAGTTCCCAATTCTGTAGCACAACTTTTGAGTGGAACTGCAATTTCAAATTGCAAGTTATAAAATTGAAAATTACAAAAGTGTTGGACACTTTCAGATTTACGCCAAATTGTAAAGTTATAGTCAAGGTCCGAAATCCCACTATACAAAGGAGGTACAAAATTGCAAATGGGACCAAAAGTTCCACATAAAATAGGAAAGGGTAAAATAATCCACTTAAGCATTATAAAATTTGGTGTCAACCCCAAAAAGTAAAACAGAAAATGAGAAGGCACGGGAAAATTTGGCATTGACCATAAAAAATTAAAAAGGTAAAATGAACTAAGTGTTACATTTTATAATGTCTAGATTGTGTTGAAAACCTCCATGAAAGAAAAATTTTGTAAGGTTTATGAGGCCAAGGTGGTCCATTCCAAACATATTTTTACAAACAACCATGGATCCTTCTTTGCTTTTGTCATAGCTGGAGTATTCCAATGAAATCATTACAAAACATGGAGCGCTCTTTGATTTACACAAGAAATAAGGTAGTTGTCTAGAAGATTCTAGTTAGGAAAACGATTAGTTTAAGGCATGGCCAAGAGGTTACACATGAAGACAAAGAGTTGGTTTTGCTGCCAGGGGAATATTCTCCCTCAAACCTAGTTGCAACAGATTTCCAGCCATGGAAATCAAGGGTTTGCTTCAAATCTTGATCATGACAAGGATAGGTAGTTGCTCAAATCATTCCCATGAAAGAGCAGGTTATTCTATGCATGACAAAGGGCATATTCTAGGTGGAGCATTTCAGAGGAATATTTTGGGTGAGGGATTTGTATAAAAAGAGGGCTTGTTATCTTTTCAAAAGATATTGTTTGTTTTCTTAGGTCTTATGCTCTTTCAAAAAAAATTGGATCCTTGTTATGTGTATTTTATCTCTCTTGCTAAGGTGGTTATAGGTATACAACCATGAACAAGCTCTAAAGCATGTATATGTCTCCCTTGTATCAGATTAAACTCACCATGCTTCTCCCCATGATCACATTCTGAGCAATGATGTAATATTTGATTGCAAGTTAATTGAAAATAGTTATGATTTCTATTGTATCTTATCATTGAAATGCAATAATACATTTTACATGCTTTGATGATCAAACATTTAGTTTTGTGGTTATCAATGGCAGTTGTTTTCGACATATATCTAATATTTAAATTCATTTATGCATTGTGAACTGGAGGTGTGTTGTTGATAACTTTTTAAGGGAATCCTAGGTTTATAGATTTAATAAGATAAAGTGTTTGAATATCTACTTTCAGTCTATGATTTAGGGTTTCAAAGGTTATCTCAATATTTACATTATATTGGCACCAATGGATGTAACTCGTTCCTAATAATGTCCTTAGCTTGTCTCTCATTCTTCTACATTTATTGCAAATGAGTGATGTTATACCTGTTGAAGGAAATCCTATTGTTTGAAAACTAGCACACCACTCTTTTATATCTATTTAACTCATTATACCTATCCTACCCTACAAATAATGCACCCTATTGCATATTATTATTATTGTTTGCTCACAAATGCATAAATACTACATATCTAAAATGTATATGTACTTTGTCCTTTTAATCCCAACATTGTAGTCTTCTACTTGGTCCTCTATTGTTGAAAAATTATCTAAAAATGAAGGTTATAATCATGTTTCCATATATATTTAGTAGATTTTATCCAACTTAGAGAATTTATTCATCCCATGTGATAGATCTTACCAAGTGGAGTGAGCAAACTTGGTTATGCCCTAGTCAGATTTGTGTGTTTTTTGTGTCAATAATCCCCATGGAGATTGAATAGTAGTATTCCTCCATGCTAGCAAGCTACCCTTTAGGTCCTTTCACCTTGGTTCAAGTAGATCCAAAAGTAGTAGAGAGATAACCATACCCTCTGTTAGTGTCTTCCAATCATTATCTGCATCCAGTCCATCCTGATGCCAAACCCTTTCCAGGCTATAACAACATATTTACAAGTTTTTCATGTTCCTTCATCATACTTCCCAAGTGTGTAAGGGTGAGTGAAATAGGTATACAATTAGGAACCAACACTTTACTAGCACCATTTTTGGAGAAATACATTGGTACTTGTGTTACCAGGGAATCTTGTAGAGAGCTATCATTAATTTAGGTTTTAAATTTATCTACCCGATATTTGTTGAGCTGATATCTTGGTAGTCAACAACACCAACACTTCATTGGCACCATTTTTTGGGATTAAATATCAAACCTATGGTACTTATGTTGATGGGGAATCTTGTAGAGAGTTGTCATTAATTTAGGTCTTGAATTTATCTACCTATGTCTTTGATGATTCACTACTTTATGCCATCAACAACACAAACACTTTGTTGCCACCATTTCTTGGGATTAAACATCAAATCCATGGCACTTGTGTCACTTATGAATCTTGTAGAGAGATATCATTATTTTAGGTTTTAAATTTATCAACCTATATCTTTGATGATTCACTACTTTGGGCCATCAACAATACCAACACTTTGTTGGCATCATTGCCTATGATTAGACTTCAATCCTTGTCACTTATTTTACTAGGGACTCTTGCAGAGGGTTGTATTTGTTAATATTCTCAAGTTATCTATCAAGAAATATTTGATGCATTAACCTTAGATGCATAGTTTTATACATTGTTTATTCATATCATCTCATGTGTTTGAGATTTGAGGTTATTTGAGAATGATTTTATACTTTTTGCCATCAACAAAACCAACACTCTGCTAGCACCATTGTCAAGGACTTGAAATATTTGGTAAAT
The DNA here is from genome assembly GCA_037957365.1 of Torreya grandis. Lineage (NCBI taxonomy): Eukaryota > Viridiplantae > Streptophyta > Pinopsida > Cupressales > Taxaceae > Torreya > Torreya grandis. The sequence goes on from JARHVA010008638.1 coordinate 321,442, forward strand.
TCACATCTAGTGAATTTATTTCAAAAAGTTGTTAATTTGTTCATGTTTTGAAGTAACCTAACCTTTTGGACATGAGTCTAAACTTTTTAGTATCTTTATTATTATATCTCATCATTGACTTCAGCAATGTATAGTTTTAGTATATATCATAGCATATTTCTAATTTGTTATATTATAGAAGTTTTCTTCTAGTGGTGACTTCAACTTTGTATCTGGTTTCAAGAAAGATCAATGCCCATTTTTAATATCTTCATTCAGTTATGAGTGTTCTTTTGCTTAAAAATATGGAAGGACTAAGATCATCCTTCAAAGGTGACTCATGAATGTTTCTTGTCTCACCCTTAAGTGTTCATCAAAGAAGGAGACAAGTTTGGAGGCTAATTGAAGGACAAAGTTTAGTAGCAAAGGAGTGCTTAGACTATGAAGATTTTGGTACATCTAAACTTTTATTTTTTAAACTTATTATTATTGAAGATTATCATAGTTCTCCTCATCAATCATAAACTTATATTCCAATTTACTACCCAACACATTCTCAACTAGATGAATCTCCTCCTAAGCTTGATCCCCTAAGTCCACCTCACTCACCCCTCACAAACCTTTGTCATTTGATCTAGAACCCACCATTGAACCAATCATGAGGCATTAAGATCATGATGAGAATGAGCATCTTGTATTTAATATTATCATATTTAGACTAGTTAATATTTATGAAATGAAAGGTTACCCTGATGAAGTAAGGAACTACCTTCCTAAGTTTCAAGGGAATAATGCAGTGATTGGTGATCAAAATTTGAGTGATTTTCACATTATCACTGAAGATTATGAGGTTGATCATGAAGATGTTTAAATTAAGATATTTGTGCACATGATGGAAGAAGATGCTTGTGAATGGTTCAATTCCCTTCCATGTGGATGCATTGATTCATCAAAAGAAATGAAGAATGTTTTCAAAATATAGTATGGTGATAGAATTGATCCTAGGTTTCTTTTGGTAGAATTTGAAAACATTAAGAATTACCTTAATGAGTGTGTGAATGATTTTAATACAAGGTTTAACGAGACAATGATGAGACTACTTGAAAAATCAGACTTAGTGACATAGTTCCCCTGAATAAATATTATGATGCCTTTGACAAGAAGGTTGTGTATTAGTTAAGGGATAAGGTTCCTACAAACTTGAGATTGGAATTTAATATGGCCATGCAAATTGAAAACAACATAAAGGCTATGGGTAAACCTTTTAAAAAGTGGGATATTGTAAAGCTGGTCAATCATGAAAAGACCCAGTCCACTAAGACAACCAATCTTGAGGAGACTGTGAAAACCTTAGCAACTACTATCAAGGAAATGTCATACAAGTTGGCTAGAGCTAAGAAGGGACTATCCCATGGATCTAAGAGTCAAGAGAGAACTCAAAATTAGAATCAATCACAAAGGAGACCCCCCTTTCCACATTATAGATAATGATAGATGGAAGAGGCCTTCTTGTGATGAAAGAAATGAAAAAAAATAAGAACATAGGAGTTGGGAAGGAAGTTATTGATATGTTAAATGCCAAAGTGAAGGTTGTAGATTATGATGTTGACATCAATTGGTGTGATATGTGATTTCTTCCACATCTTCCTTGGGATACAACTGAATGGATCGATGAAGATGCAGAAGAACCTAAGATTTCATTTGAAGATGATGAGATATTAATGTGTGATTATCATGTCTCTCGAAGTAAATTATTTTCCTCCATAGAATTGCTAAGTGCTACTATTGTTGATCAATTTTGGAGTGTATTACAAAAGGTATGTGTCCCAACTTTTGAGGTTGTTTATGATTTTAATATGACATAGAAATATGAATTACCCAATCATGATTTCAAATTTTTACAATCCATGATGATTAATAAATATGATGGGAGAATTCCTTTTGTTGAAGACAATCAGCTGCTAATTAATGCAGTAGTTTCCTAAGAGAAATAATATAGTCTAAGACGCAGGAGATAAGGTGCCCTTTCTTAGGACATTACCCAAACAAATCCAAGGGAAGGGGATGTAATTAAAAAAATTAAGAAAACTACAGTAGTCCTTGGTTTGTCCAAGATAGCACCTATTTCCCAAGTTGTTAAACAAAGAGGTGTTCCAACTAAGAATAGAGTACCTTTGTTGTCTAGTATTCCTAAGGGTCTGAGTGATGTTATAAAAAATATGCCCTTTAAAACTAATGTTATAAATGATAATTCATCGAATCCCATTTCACCTATGACTTTAAGAGATTATACTCTAGCTGAAGGTGTTGTCACCCTTCCTATAAATACTCATCTTCCTAAATAAAATGTGTGTGATATGGCACAAGTTTTAAGTGAATTAAATATCACCATGCAACTTGTTGAGTTGTTATGAATAATTGAACATTGGAAAAGGGAGTTTGAATATTTGGAATTTAGTGAGAGTATAGCTACAAATGAAATAAATTAATCCCAAACACCTCCAAATAGTGATGAAGAATCAGATGAGTTTGTTGAACCAACCCTAGAGGTTTAATTGGGGACTGCACTAATAAAGAGTTAGCTAGATATCAATCCATTTTACATAACCCTATTGATTAATGGTTTGATTATTCATAGCTACATGTTTGATTTTATAGCCTCTTGTAATGTGATGCTCCTATGTGTCTTTAATGAGCTTTTAATGAAAAACACATATGACTTTGGCAAGTGTTAAACTATGGATTCATGAGAGGTACCAATTTTTGGACAAGTTAAAAGGTTGTTAGTGCAGTTAGTTATGCATCCTAATAAGTTTATAAATATATGCTTGGTATTTTTTTATTGACCGCCTAAGTGGGGGATGCTACTATCATGAAAATGGGCTGCCAACATAGGTGGAAGTGTTGAAATAGACATTGATTATTCCACCATTACTTTTGAGGGTATGATGGTCAGACTTCATATGGATCCTAACATGTTGCATGCTCTTGAATATCTAAAAGTTATTTAAATTAAGGTTTATACATTTATGTGGATTTGGGTAGTTTCCTTACAAATATTGATTGTGTTAAACAACTAGATACTCTTGATGTTGGGTTTGACAATATAAGTGCTTAAGTTTGGAGAATGTGTTTTGACGGGGCTTGATCTAATATTGGAAATAGAGCTAGGGTTGTTTTTTATGCCCCTAGTGGTAAATATTTCCAATTTTTTTCAAGTTTTCCTTTGAGTGCACAAATAATACTATTAAGTATGAGTCACTCTTCATTGGTCTGAGGATTACACGCAAACATGGAATTACAAGTAAATTTGTAAAGGGTGATTTAAAGATAGTGGTTAATTAGGTCTGTAATGCTTATACTACCAAAAATAAAAGGTTGAAATAATATATGAATGTTGTATGGGATTTTATATAATTGTTTGATGCTTTCAACATTAGTTATCAAGATAGAAGTTTCAATGAAGAAGCTAATAGACTTAAAGTGTTAGATGCTTAGTTTAAAATTGAAAATATGAACCCTCATTGTCAATATCAAGTAGAGGTGTTGGTTAGGCCTTTAATCCCAAAAAATGTTCATCATTGGTAAATTTTTGATTATGATTAACATATTATAAGGTTTCTAAATTGCGAAGATGAATTTCAAGATCATCTTATAAATTTGGAATCGATGGTTCAAACCTGTGATGGAAAAGAAGCCTTGTTTGGGAAGGATATAATTTGGATGAAGACAAACACTCTCCAGAAAGGATTGGTGAGTTTAGAGGAATATTTTGATGTAGTAGATCTAATTAAAAGTCGAGACTTATTTATCTTAAAATATGTGAGTGAATGTAATATGGGCTCTAGTTAAAATCCAAGGAAAGTCTAGTTGGGTACTCACCGAAGTGCAACTAAAAAACAATATTATATGCAGCTATTGAAGAAGTACCAAGATTCCTTGGATTGGTATTATTATAAATTGAAAGCACATAGGGAAGATATATTTCATCATGTCATCCCATTACAGCCTGACAACAAGCCTTTGAGGCATAAATAAAGCCCTGTCAACTCCATCTTAACCACCAAAATGTGGGATGAGTTAAATAAGCTAAGGGATGGTGGAATTATTTATCCCATCAAGTATTCATCATGGGTGGTGAAATTAGTCCCTATGAGAAAGTAAAATGGTGGCATACACTTGTGTGTTGATTTTTGGAATTTAAATAAAGCTTATCTGAAGTATAATTGCCCCTGCCTAATATGGATATATTGTTACAAAGTGTGACATGATCATAAATGTTATCTACATTAGATGGTTTATTTGGGTATAACTAAGTTATGGTGAAGGAATCCAAGAGACCCAATACCATATTTGAAATGCCTTGGAGCACGTATGTTTATATGAGGATGCCTTTCAGGTTAATGAATACAAGTGTAATGTTTCAATGAGCTATGGACATTGATTTTGTAGGCGTATTTAACAAGTTTGTAGCTATGTATTAGGATAACATTATCATGTACTCCAAGATTATAAAGGAACATTTATATCATCTAGATAGATTTTTCATTAGATACAAGTAGTTCATCATTTCAATAAATATTAATAAGTGTCACTTTAGAGTACAAAGGCCAAGTTGTTGGGACATATAGTGTCTAAGGATGGTGTCATGATTGACCCTGAAAGACTGAAAAATATTGGTAAAGTACCTATCATATAGTCCAAGAAGGGAATTTAGTCCTTCTTTAGACAAATCAACTTTGTAAGGAGGTCTATGTCCAGATTTTTAGAGATCAATCTGCCTATCACGTCCATGTTAAAGAAAGACAAAAATCTCAACTGGGAGGAAAAGGCGATGTAAGCATTTAATGACATCAAACAATCCTTAATGTCTACCCCTATCTTGGCCAGTCCTAATTACACTAAATCATTCTATATATTCTCTTTTTCATTCCATAGTACTGTAGTTATTGTTTTGTTGTAAAGGAACGATGACAATTATGAACAACCCATAGTTTTCTGTAATAAATCTATCCAATGTTCTAAATTGAATTATACCATGATGGAAAAATAATATTTTTCACTCTTGAGGGATTTTAGGATGTTCAAACTTTATATTCTGAGTTTAAAGATTGTTGCATACATCTTGCATACAATGGTGAATGACATCTTGAGTCAGGTTGAAGTATTGAGCAAGAGATGCAAGTGGTCAACAAGTTGAAAGAGTATGACATAAATATTTAGACCACCAACTTAGTAAGAGAGACAACTATAGCCAAGCTCATGGATGAGACAAATTTGAAATATGTTGAGGTGAACAATGTTATTTTTAATGTTGATGATTATTTGAATGTAGTTATCATATCTCCATGGTATAAATACATTGTTTACTACTTAAAAATTTTGAATTGTCCCCCAGACTTGGATAAGAATCTAAGGATAACTCTTAAGCTTATTTCCCTTAAGTATCTCTTGATTGAAAGTGAACTGGTATGAAAGAATCTAGATGGGGTTCTGTTGAGATGCTTGGTAGAAGAACAAACTATTTATTTGATTAAGGATTTTCATATTGGAGTATGAGGTGGTCACTTTGCACCTAAAGTCACAGATCATAAAATTTTTAGAGTTGGTTATTAGTGGCCATCACTATTCAAGGATGTTTCTCAAAAAATTAGAAAATATGAGACATGTCAGTTTTTTTCTAGAAGGTTAAAATCTTTTGGCTATCTCGCCTTAAAACCTATAATGATTGAAGGCCCATTTAGATAATGAGGAATGGATTTAGTTAGGGAAATCACTAATTCATCAAGCATTGGACATAGATGGATATTGGTTGTAACTGAATACTTCACTAAATGGGTTGAGGTGGTCCCTACAAAGAAGGCTACACACTAGGTGATTATGGAATTTTTATTGAATAATATTATCTGTCGATTTGGTGTGCATGTTAAGGTAATTATTGATAATGCCATAAGTTTTAGAGCTAAACCTTTGGTGGCATTGTTCAAAGAGTAAGGGATGACATTAAGTTACACTTTCAATTACAACCCTTAGGGGAATGGGCAAGTGGAATCCAATAATAAGAACTTGCTCAAAATCATTAGACAAACCTTGGAAGAAAATAAGAAGTGGGATGAATAATTAAAGTTTGCCTTGTGGAATGATAGGATTATGCCTAAGAGAGCTATAGGAAAAAGTAATTTTGATCTTTTTTATGGATCTTAAGTTGTCTTATCCATGGATTTGGAGTTGCCAACTTATCAGTTCATTCAATAGCTAGAAGAAGATGATGAAATCAACCACTATGAAATTATAATCAACCAGATTGTTGATCTTGATGAAACCAGAAGATAAACTCATGAAAGATATCTAAATTTAAAGGAAAGACTTAAGATAATATTTGATATAAAGGTTACTCCAAAAAAAATTCAAGTAGGTGATTTGGTTCTACTTTAAGATAACAGACACAAGGAGAAAGGAAAACATGTTAAATTTTATGCCTTGTGAATGGGCCCCTATTCTATTAACTACAAAATTAGAAAAAACACTTTCTTCCTGAGAGACATAGTAGGTGAGATACTAGATAAACCAACTAATAATAGACATCAAAAATACTTGCTTTATTATGTCCATGACTATGTACAATAATGTATATTGTATAGTTTTGGTGTTTTATTATTTTGTTGCCCCTTTATGTTGGACCTTGTTTGTATAGTTCCTTTTGGTGTTTTTTTTCATGTGTTTATTTGTAGATCCTCTTGATCTATTTTGTTTTGGTATTCCCTTCTCCAATTGGGTTTTTATGGGTGCTTATGTTGAATTTGCTAATGTTTTGACATTATGGCCCAAGGATTGGTACCTAGTCTTATTTTCTTGGGTTCAATTCACACTCACAGGGGTGTAAATCCCTAGGTAAGATCCATTGTTTATTCCAAAACTTGAACTAACCAATTTGTACATCATTTATGAATATTAATACCTAAACATTTAACTATTAAATCCTATTTTCAAGTGCCCATATGGGTCATCTTAAAATTGACTTCCACAATCAAGATTATAAAAATCCTACTTTTATTTTGTAAAAACCATGTGAGAATTTAGTTTCTATTAAAATTTATCATCTTTATGTTTTCATGACATTACAAGGTGTATAGTAAATAAAGAGCCTAGTATAATTTTTAGGATTAAATACAAGTTTTGAAATATACATTGTGTATACAAAGTTAAGAAGAAGGTTGAGAGGAGAAGTGAAAATTATAAATTTGCAATTTTATAATGTGTGAATTGCATACAAAAATCCCTAACATGTAACTCAATTCAAAGGAGCAAGTTTCAATGTGTGAGCCAACCATGAAGGCATCCCACATGGAGGTTAGTGGAGGAGTAGTTTTCAAAAGGGATGGTAATGAGACATAATTGTTGTCCATGTGGCATGAGACCACATGGAGGAAGGGCATCAATTATGGAAGAAATTGGGCCTATGGAAAGAACTTGGAAAAAATTCTTAGTGAAAATACAACATTAAAAATTACAAAGTTTTAATTTACTTCCAAATCTCTAGACCCCATAGGAAAAATAAGACCAAAATGCAATTTTCTAATTACAAATTGTAAACTGCATGTAAATCCCCTAGTTTCATAGGTTAATACAACAAAGACAAATGATGGATAAATGAAAGGAGAAGGCATGTATTCAAATTTATAAATGTTTTTAACTCTCTCAAACCTATGGCTCAAAGTCATCATGAGGCACGTAAATCCAAAAGGGTCGATAAAAGTTTTGAAGGCAAATGCAATTTGGCATATTGTAACTTGAAGTTTGTAGATGGAGTTCCAAGATCTTCCCATAGATATCTAACATACACAATAGGTCAAATTCCAAACTAACATAATGGATAAGCATATTATTAATATGTCAAATGGCATCTTGAGAGGGATGAACACTCTAGGTGTTATGTTTAGATGACACCATATTCCAAATGAGATAGCTAGGAATATATGGATATTTTTCTCTAGAGTATGCTATAACAAGCCACCTGATCTTGAAAATATAATGTCTATAGTTTTTTCATGGTTTTTATAGAGTCAATTATAGGATTAAAGGCCATAGATAAATTTAAAGTTGGTGGAAAACATAATTTTATGGCTTGGGCATGACCCTTGTTCAAGGACCGAAGAAAATCTCCCCATATGGAAGATCCTTTATTACAAAGTCAATATCCAATGCATCGGTTGTATGAAGCTCTTGTTGTTAAAACAATATATCTTAAAGAACAAGATTCTAATCAATATATTATTTGTGATATTTATAGTACACCCACATGTTCATCATAACTATCATCACCTATTATTGATTCACTAACATTCTATGGGTGTGAGGATATGAAAATCTAAAAGGAGAATTAATCGGTCAAACTCTAGTAATAGATTGTTCACATTTTTTTGGTGAAGAATTTAAAATATTTAAGTACATATATGACATCAATATCTAAAATTTTCTATATGTTGATGTTGTAGAAGAGGGCCTACTTCACATCTTTTATGCTTGGGATTCATAGGCTAGGTGAAACTAAGACAAAAAATTTACATGCATTGCCATTAATAAAATAAACATTTCCATCCATGCATCTTACTATTTAATGTATCTCTAATTCATATTAAGTTGATGATAATTTTTGGCAGTGGTAAAATCCCTTGGCGCATTCATTCAAGCAAGTCAATTTGTTTATTATGTTTTGTTTTGTCTTAAGGATAATAGGAAAGAAGCCAAGGAGGATCTAAATCAATTATTAGAAAGAAGCTCAAAAAAATACATGAGTAAATATAGATCTTGTAGATGTCCATGAATTAGTACTACAAGTTATAAAAAGGATCAATTTCATTCGATTTAAATCTGGTGGCTTCACAAAATTTGTTGAGAAGGAAACTAAGGAATTATGTAGAGAGGCATGCCAAATGTTTAAAAAAATAAAATTGACCTATATAGGGTATATTTATAAACTAGGTTGGAATGGATCCATAAAAGTAAAATCAAATGCAAGTATGTGGGAGATTTCAAATAGGATTGCAATTTTTCAATTTTCAAATTGCATTTAAATTTTCACCACCCACTGGTCAAATAAATGGTCCAAGTTAAAGCAAAAATTTTCAATTAGATTACAACTTTGATTATTTTCAAATTGAAAATTACATGTGAAGTTCCCAAGTCCAGTGTATAACTTTTGAGAGGAATTGCAACTTCAAATTGTAAGTTATGAAATTGTAAATTTCAAAAGTGTTGGATACTTCTAGATTTTTGCCAACATGCAAAGTTACAATTGGGGTCTAAAATCCTGCCATGCAAAGGGGATGCAACAATGTAAGTGTGACCCAAAGTTACACATAAGGAAAAAAAGGGTAATATAATGCACTTAAGAATTATAACGTTTCGCAACAACCCTAAAATCCAAAAGAGAAAATGAGAAGGCACATGAAAGTTTGGCATTGACCACAAAAAAGGAAAAAGGTAAAATGAACTAGGTGTTGCATTTTCTAATGTTTGGATTGTGTTGAAAAACTACATGAAAGACAAATACTATAGGGTTTGTGAGGACAAGTTGGGCCATTCCAATCATATTTTATAAACATCCATGGATCCTTCTTTGCTTCTATAATATCTAGAGTGTTCCAATGAGATCATTTTAAACATAGAGCACTCTTTGGTTTGTATAAGAAAGAAGGCAATTGTCAAGAAGATTCTAGCTAAAAAATTGATTAGTTAAAGTCATGGCCAAGTCATTACAAATGAAGTTAGAGGTTTGATTTTATTCTAAGGGGAATATTCTACCTCAAATCCAGTTGTAATGGATTTCTAGCCAAGGAGATCAAGGGATTTTTTCAAGTATTGATCATGACAAGGATAGGTAGTTTCTCAAATCATTCCATTGAAAGAGCAAGAGATTTCATGCATGATAAAGGGCATATTCTAGCTGGACCATCTCAAAGGAATATTTTGGGTGAAAGAGTCATATAAAAAGAAGGATTGTCATCTTTTCAAAGGATGTTGTTGGTTTTCTTAGGTCTTAGGCTCTTTTCACTTTTTTGGGATCCTTGTTGTGTGTCTTTTGTCTCTTTTGCTAAGGTGGTTGTAGTTATACAACCATTAACAAGATTTAAGAGCAAGCATATGTATCCCATGTATCAGAGCAAACTCACTATGATTCTCCCCATTATCACATTCTAAGCAATGATAGATGTAAGATTTAATTGCAAGTGAATAGAAAATAGTTGTTATTTATGTTTTATATTATCATTGAAATGCAATAATAAATTTTACATGATCTACTGATGGGTCTTTAGTTTTATGCTTATCAATGGCAATTGTTTTAGGCATAGATCTAAGTTGTAAATTCCTTTCTGCATTATGATTTGGAAGTGGGTTGCTGAAATTTTTTTAAGGGAATCCTGGGTTTATGGATTTGATAAGATAAATTGTTGAATCTCTAATTTCAATGTATGTTTTAGGGTTTCAAACATCATATGAATATTTTCATTGTATTGGAACCAATGGATGGAACTCATTCATGATAGTTTCCTTAGCTTATCTTTTAGTCTTCTACATTTATTAAAAATGAGTGACGTCATTCCTGTTGAAGAAATTTGTTTCATTTGAAAACCATCACACCATTATTTAATATATACTTAACTTGTTTTACCTATCCTACCATACAAATAATACACCCTATTGCATATTATAATTATTGTTTATTCATAGATGCATAAATACTGCATATCTAAAATGTATCTATGTTTTATGCTTTAAATCCCAATATTCCAGTCTTTTATTTGACCCTTTGTTAAAAATTTCTATAAAAATTAAGGTTGAAATCACTTTCACATCTATCTTTAGTAGCTTGTGTCTGACATAGAGCATTTTCTCATCTCGTGTGTCAACACTTCCTGAGTGGAGTGAGAAAACATGGTTATGCCTTTGTCATATTTGTGTGTTTTGCGTGCCAATAATCCCCATGTAGATTAAAATCAAGTATCCCTCCATGTGATCAAGATACCCCTTGGGTCCTCTCACCTTGGTTTAGGTAGAGCTATAAGTACCAAGAAACTAACCATACCCTCTGTTGGTGTCTTCTAGTCATTATCTACATTCATTCCATCCTAATTATAAACCCTTCACTAGTTATAATAACATATTTGTGAGTTTTCATCTTTATTTACCATACTACCTAAGTGTGCAAGGTTGAGTGCAAGAGGTGTACAACTGGGAACTAAAACCTTCCATTAAATAGGTTGATACAACATGACCTCTTACAAAGAATTATGAATCAAGTGCATTTTTTGAGTATCAAAGTGCACTAGGCCACACCACAAATAGTTGCATTAGTATGAAGCATAAGATAAAATATCTTATGGAGGAAAACATTATTGATGTGAGCACACCCACTGAGGTACTGAAACAAAAAATAGAGGCAAAGGAACATAAGATATTTTCAATTCCTTTTTATAAGCATATAGATAATGAGGTAGGTGGCACACCATATGTTTATTATACATATTAGGCTCATCCACCACTAACTTCCTATCACATAGTTATAGAGGAGACACATCCCCTACATAATATTATTGGAATGTATCACAAAACAATGCCACCTAAACCACTTATCACATTTAAAGAGAAGGAGATTATGGATAATGACACATGTTTACATGCACTATTCATATGAGCATATATAGACCAGTGCCAACATATTCATAATGTCATGGTTAAAAACATGTCAAGCATAAGCTTATGCACCATGACACTCATACAACACTTAGCATAAATAAGGTGGGATATATTCCATATAGATACATTTATTAGTGGTTTTAGTGGCTATGTTCAAAAAATCCATCAAAGAGATAGTACTTCCATTAGTAGTGGGACCAACACACATAGCCACTCATTTTTTAGTAGTACCTAGTATGGGTATATTCAACATATTATTGGGAATTTCATGGTTATAGTAGATCAGAGCCATTCCATATAAATTACACTAATGACTCAAGTATATACATGCTAACCATGTGGTTAAGATTGAGGGTGTCCCATATGATTATCCTCTTCCCATCCCATAGGAAATTCCAGCATAGATTCTAGTCACACTTCCAGCATGGACACTAGTTAAAATTATAGTTCCATTACTAGATATTGTAAGCCATCCATTTTAGGAGAGAGTAAAAATATTGTGTATATATCATAGTGTTCAATAGAGTCCTTAGAGTAGGGTAGGTATAGTTATACAATATATACAAGCACACATACTCTCTCTTTGAGACCATTACTAGAGAGACTATTACATCAAGGATATGTTACAAATTTAAGAATACCTCTATCTATGAAATTAAAATTGACATTAGTTATATTACGGTGTAGGGATTCTTAGCATAGGGCACCTACATCACCTATATCTTTTACATATACTAGATGGCCTCCCAAGACCCCTATAACTCATAGGGAATCATAGTTATTTCCACAACATCATATTATCACTACTTAGTAAGCTTTAGGTTCAAATTATATAACACACCAAATCATAGGCTCACAATCACCCTTTCACACCACACACACAATCACTATTCTAGTATTTTACATAGGTCATGGTGATGACGAGTCTCCCATGGGATTCATTGGTTAGTATGGCTTCTACCCTTATACATAATTCCTTCCCTCTCTCGCTCCTTGTACATAGTTTGGTTTATTATACTTGAATTTAGATAATACTCAGAAAACACAAAGACAATATAATATCTAAAAATCCAAAAACATTCAAATATTTCAAAAAATCCATTTTTTCTACAAATTAAAAATATTACTTTGTTTAAATTTATACTACTTGCTATATATTGTAAATTTATAGCTATCCTAGTGTAATTGAATTTATCATACACATATGATTCAATTTTTCTTATTGAGTGACTGTAGATTCCAAATAGGAGTCTGATCCACTACACTATTCTAGACAAATTCTCGTCTACCCATTGGGGGAATTCACACTGATCTAGGTTTATACATTGCTATATCTTCCCACTTGGGGGCATCTCCTACACAATTTATATAACCAGGTTTAATCTTTAAATATTATACATTTCAGTTACACATTGATTTATCTTGATATTTATTATTACTATTCATTATTCATAGTTTTTTTGACTATCACTAGTTAGCTTCAGTATATACGCACTCTGGTATCTACATAGATTCATATTACATAGTTATACATGATTTAGTTTCTAATTCTTAGATTAGACTTGATTGTGTTACTATGATTCTTACATCCTCGATGGTATTTAAATATGCCATTATTCACTAGCTTTTACACCATTTCTCTATTTGTATGACTTGGACATGTGCCAATGTTCCCTATGGGTGATCTTTCATGACTTTTATATGTGTAAATTTGAACATATCCTTCTTTGTGGATCTATGCCAAATTTATTTTTGTTTACATATGTGAACATTTGAACATGTCCCTATATTTTTTCATTGTCATATTTACTGAAATCTACCCATTCCCCTTGTATTGTGTACCTTGTTGGAAATATTGTCATTGATGCCAAAGGTCTAGCATTGGTGATAAAGGCCCCATTGCATTTAATGGTGTTTTTAATATTCATATCTTGGATAATCTATGTTAATATTTATTTAATATTAATGAATATATTTTTGGTTGCATATATGTCAAAAGAGGGCCCATGGAGAAGTCAAACAGTAATGGGGTAAAGACAAAAGAGGAATGGGACACATTTTCCCATGAAGAGTCATCTTGAGGAATTCCAAGAGTCACCAAGTGAATACAAAAGAGGGTATGATATATTTTTCCATGAAGAGTCACCTTAAATAATTCAAAAGGTCACCAAGATAAAGACAAAAGAGGAAAGAATGCATTTTCTTATCAAAGGTCACCATGTGACTTTTCAAATGCAAGGATTGTTAGAAATATTGTCATTGATGTCAAAGGTTTAGTATTATTGGTGATAAAGGCCCCATTGCATTTAATGTTGTTTATCTTGGCTAATATTAGTTAATATTTATTTAATATTAACGAATATATCTTTGGTTGCATATGAGACAAAATAAGGGCCCATGGAGAAGACGAAGAGTCACGGGATAAAGACAAAAGAAGGATGGGACGCATTTTCCCATGAAGAGTCATCTTGGGGATTACCAAGAGTCACCAAGTGAAGACAAAAGAGTAAAGGGCGAATTTCTCATGAAGGGACACTTAAAGGAATATGAAAAGTCACCAAAGATAAGGACAAAAGTGGGAAGACATTTTTGGTCATGAAGGTTCACCACATGAGTTTTCAAATGCTTGGATATGAAGGGTCATCCAAGATTGGTGCCATTTTATATGAGGAATGAAAGGCCACAAAGGGGGAAGGCCAAAGGTCATTTGGAAAGCTTTAAATAAAGGCTTGAGTAGCCATTTGTAATGTGGAAGTGAGAGGTTGATTTGATATTGTAATATCTAGCTTAGAAGAGTAATTTTGAGAGATGATTTGTATTTGTTATATATAGCTTAGAACATAAAAAGTGAGAGAGAGGAAGGAGATGTTGTATTGATCTATCATTTGTTGAGATAGCAACATTGAGAGATAGGTGTGTGGTATACACAAAGGGGTTGGTGCTCATGAATTGTTGTTGGGTTGGTGCTCAGCAAAGGGGTCGGTGCTCATGAATAGCAACTGGGTTAGTGCTCGGCAAAGGGGTTTTAAGCTCCTATGGGGTGGTGCTCATGAATTATATCTAAGGTTTGTACCTAGAAAAGGGGTATGGTGCTCCTGTGGGGTTGTTCTCACAAATATATTTGAGATTGATTTTTTGTGGTTTTTCCCACATTGGATTTCCATGTTATATCTGGTGTCTCTCTCTGTCTTGTGTGATGTTTACTGTTTGAGTTTTATTGCATATCTTGAATGTTTGATTAAGTGGAATATTAGTTAAAGGAAAGATTTATAAGATATATAATATACTGATTCACCCCCCCTCTCAGTATATTCCATGCTTAACAATTGGTATTAGAGCAGGTTTCTTTTTGAAAAGTTTTACAGATTAAAGGTAGATCAGGAAAGCATGATGGCTGGGGCATAGGAAGGATTTTCTACAAATAAGGCACCTTTGTTTGATGGTATGAATTATGCTTTTTAGAGCATGAGAATGAAGGTTTATTTGATGGCCCTTGGATTTGACATATGGAAATTAGTGGTGGAGGAATATGAAGAGCCACAAACATATACAATTACTCCAGCAGAAAAGAAGGCAAGTGAATGTAATGCTAAAGCTTTAAATGCTATTTTATGTGGCTTATGTGAATCTAAATTTTTTAAAGTTATGCAATGTAAATCTGCTCATGAAACTTGGGTAAAACTTGAGAATATTTACAAAGGTGATGGAAAGGTTTAGCAAGCTAACTTACAGACTTTCAGAAGGCAGTTTGAAAGTTTGAAGATGGAAGAAGAAGAAGATATAGCAAGTTATCTCTTACGAGTTGATCAGATAGTAAATCAAATTCAAGGTCTTGGAGAAACATTGGAAGAGTCAACGGTGGTGCAAAAAGTTTTGAGATCTCTACCAATGAGATATGATGTAAAGGATTCAGCAATCGAGGAGATGAAGAATTTAGCCAAGCTAAAGATGGATGAGCTTCATGGTATTCTCATGGCATATGAGATGTGGATAGAACAAGATAAACCCTCAAAGAGAGAAGTAGCTTTTAAAACCTTAAGGAAGGACAAAGCTAAGATTCAAGAATCAAGTGATAGTTCCAGTGATGATGAAGATGACAACGAAGCACTTTTCATTCACAGGCTAAAAAGAGGAATAGGTAAATATCAAGGAAAATTACCTTTTAAATGTTTTAATTGTGGAAAGATTGGACATTTTTTAGCTAGATGCCTAGATAAGGTTAAAGATGATGAAGAAGAAAAGCCTACATACAATAAGAATTTTAAAGGCATATCTAAGAAGGGATTCGAGAACAAGAGCCTGTATTCTAAAGATCCTAACTTAGGTGAAGATAGTGGAGTCAGTGATTCAGAAGAAGAAGAGATTCTATTCATGGCCATACATGATGATGATCAAGAAGAAGAGGAGGAAGCTAAAGTAGATATGGAAGGAGAACTCAATTGTGCCCTAGAAGAGTTAGAAGTTATTCAAAAGAAGAATTGAAGGTTAAAGCACTAGATTGAGAAAAGTGAACAAGAGTGAAAGGAAATGATTGAAGATCTACAAGCACACTTTGAAGAAGCCAAGAAAAATGAATAAGATCTCACAGCACAGTTGGAAATAACAAGAAAAGATTGTGAAAGGTATGTTATTGAAATTGCCTCTTTAAAAGAAGATATTAAGAAAGCAGTTAGTGATTCAAAATTTGAAGATAGCACTAACAAGAGGAATAAGATATTGGAAAGTCAAAAATCATATTTAGATAAAATAGGTATTGGATTTTAAAATAAAAAGAGCTATGCTAATGTTCTGACACAAGAGGAAATAGAAAGGGGAGAAGTGAAGAATACAGAGGACATTCCAAATAGAGAAGGCTGGAAAGAACAAAGCTACAAAAGGCAATCAAGTTAGAGATATATAGATAGGTTTTATTTTTATGGCTATTGTTTTTATTGTAATGGATATGGTCACAAGAAAGTAGAATGTAGAAAAAGAGCTAAAAATTTCAAAAATAAGGAGAAGGAAGGACAAGTAGAGTCAAGCAGAAGCCACAACTCTTTTGCTCCTCTATCAAGATTTGATGAAGAGACCATAGTATGCTACAATTGCAACAACTACGGACACATAGCTTAGTATTGTAGAAGCATGTTTGATTCAGTCAAGAAGGATCAGAGGTTCAAAGCTCCATTCATCAAGAAGAAGAATCAGAGTGTCAAAGATCCATTCATCAGGAAAAAGGTTTAGACATGTACATGGCAGAAGAATCAACATGAAGATTCTATAATGGTCCAAACAACTCTGCATGTCAGAGGAAAAGATCAGCCATGGTTAATTGATAACATATGTTTGAGGCATATGACAGGAGATAAAAGTAAGTTCATTTCTCTAAAGAAGATTAATGGTGGTACAGTGAGGTTTGGAGATAAAACCACTGCCAGGATAGCTGGAAAAGGTACTTTGAGTTTGAATTATGGTAGAACTAAGACTAAAAATGTTTTGTATGTAAAAGGTCTTAAGCATAATCTATTGAGTGTTAGTCAAATTTGTGATCAAGGATACACATTAAGGTTTCATGCTAAAGGTTGTGAGATTAGAAGGAAAGATTCAAATGAGTTGATTGCAGATGCTCAAAGGATAGGGAACAATGTATATGTTTTGACATATATCTTCTCAAAGGCACGATCAAAGGATACATTCAAAGATCGGTGAGAGGAGTTGGGAGTAATTTCTATTACTTCCTGCCATTGATGTTTAGCATCAAGTGAGGGGGAGCTAAGTGTTTGCTCCAGGTGGGCCCTTTGCCATTGATGTCAAAGGGCGAGAATAATAGGTACAGGTATAGGTGTAGAAAATAGGTACAGGGAATAGGTACAGGTTGCTACAGTAAGGGGGAGTTACTGTATGTTTTTAGATGATGGTATGTGCAGGTGATAGGATGTGGCAGTTTTAGGATTGAGGTTGCCATCAATGACAAAGGGGGAGATTGTTGGAAATATTGTCATTGATGTCAAAGGTTTAGTATTATTGGTGATAAAGGCCCCATTGCATTTAATGTTGTTTATCTTGGCTAATATGAGTTAATATTTATTTAATATTAACGAATATATTTTTGGTTGCATATGAGACAAAATAAGGGCCCATGGAGAAGATGAAGAGTCATGGAATAAAAACAAAAGAAGGATGGGATGCATTTTCCCATGAAGAGTCATCTTGGGGAATACCAAGAGTCACCAAGTGAAGACAAAAGAGTAAACGGTAAATTTCTCATGAAGGGACACTTAAAAGAATACAAAAATTCACCAAAGATAAGGACAAAAGTGGGAAAGACATTTTTGGTCATGAAGGGTCACCACATGACTTTTCAAATGCTTGGATATGAAGGGTCATCCAAGATTGACACCATTTTCCATGAGGAATGAATGTTCACAAAGGGGGAAGGCCAAAGGCCATTTGGAAAGCTATAAATAAAGGCTTGAGTAGCCATTTGTAATGTGGAAGTGAGAGGTTGATTTGATATTGTAATATCTAGCTTTGAAGAGTAAATTTGAGAGATGATTTGTATTTGTTATATCTAGCTTAGAAGAGAAAAAGTGAGAGAGAGGAAGATGTCTTGATCTATCATTTGTTGAGATAGCAACATTGAGAGATAGGTGTGTGGTATACACAAAGGGGTTGGTGCTCTTGTGGGTTGGTGCTCACGAATTGTTGCTAGGTTGGTGCTCGGCAAAGGGGTTGGTGCTCATGAATAGTAGCTGGGTTGGTGCTCAGCAAAGGGGTTTGAAGCTCCTGTGGGGTGGTGCTCATGAATTGTAGCTAAGGTTTATACTTAGTAAAGGGGTATGGTGCTCCTGTGGGTTTGTTCTCATAATTATATTTGAGATTGATTCTCCATGGTTTTTCCCTCATTGGGTTTCCACGTTATATCTGGTGTCTTTCTCTATCTTGTGTGATGTTTATTGTTTGATTTTTATTGCATATCTTGAATGTTTGATTAAGTGGAATATTGGTTAAAGGAAAGATTTATAAGATATATAATATACTGATTCACCCCCCCTCTCAGTATATTCCATGCTTAACAAGTTCTGCAAGTTGGTGCTTGCAAACTTTGTAATTTGAGTTGGTTCTCATTCATATACTTGAGATTTTTTTGCATGGTTTTTCCCACTTTGGGTTTCCACATAAAAATTCTCTCTCTCTCTCTCTCTCTCTCTCTCTCTCTCTCTCTCTCTCTCTCTCTCTCTCTCTCTCTCTCTCTCTCTCTCTCTCTCTCTCTCTCTCTCTCTCTCTCATGTGGTGCACGTTATTATTTCAGTTTTATTGCATATCTTGAATGTGTGATTAGGTGGTTAAAGAAAATAAATCACATTAATGAAAAGATATATAATATACTGATTCACCCCCCCTCTCAGTATATTTCATGCTAAATAATTGGTATCAAAGCAGGATCCTTTTGAAAAAGTTTTATAGCTTGAAGGTAGATCGGGTAAAGAATGATGGCTAGATCACATAAAGGTTTTTCTATAAATAAGGAACCTTTGTTTGATGGGACAAATTATAATTTTTGGAGCATAAGGATGAGGACTTATTTGATGGATCTTAGATTCGACATTTGATAAGCAGTGGTAGAGGAATTTGAAAAGCCACAAACACTTGTAAGTACTCTAGTAAAAAATAAGGCAAGTAAAAATAACGCTAAAGCTTTAAATGTTATTTTATGTGGTTTATGTGAATGAAAATTTGTTAAAGTTATGCAATGTAAATATGCTTATGAAACTTGGGTAAATATTGAGAATATTTACAAAGATGATGGAAAGGTTCAATAAGCTAAGCTTCAAACTTTCAAAATATAGTTTGAGTGTTTGAAGATGGAAGATGAATAAAATATAGCATACCTTTTGCAAGTTGATCAAATAGTTAATCAAATTCAAGGTCTTAGAGAAAATTTAGAAGAATCAATCATGGTACAAAAAATTTTGAGATCTCTACCACTGAGATATGATACAAAAGTTTTAGAAATTGAAGAGATGAAGAATTTAGCCAAGCTAAATATGGATAAGCTACATGGTATTCTTATGGCATATGAGATGTAGATCGAAAAAGAGAAAACATCAAAGAGAGAAGCTGATTTCAAAACATCAAAGAAAGAGAATGATACGATTCAAGAATCAAGTGGTAGTTCTAGCGATGATGAAGATGACAATGAATCTCTATTCATTCGTAATTCAAAAAAGGGTATAGGTAAATATCAAGAAAAATTACCTTTTAAATGTTTTAATTGTGGTAATATTGGACATTTTACAACTAAGTGCCCATATAAGGTAATGGTGACAATGAAGAAGGAAAGTCTACATATAAGAAGAATTTCAAATGAAAATTCAATAAGGGATTCAAAAAGAAGAATTTGTATTCTAAAGATCCTAGCTCAATCGAAGATAGTGGAATCAGTGATTCAGAAGAAGAAGAGATTATATTAATGGCCATACATGGAGATGCCTCCATAAGCAAAAGTAAAGATGATTAACAAGAAGAATAGGGTGAAGCTGAAGTAAATATAGAAGGATAACTTGTTTGTGCCTTAGAAGAGTTAAAATCTCTTTAGAAGAAGAATCAAATATTGAAGCTCTAGATCAAAAAAAATGAAATGTATTCAAAGAAAAAAATTGAAGATGTACAAACACAATTTGAAGAAGCCAAGAATAATGAAAAATATCTAATGGTATGGTTATAAAAAGTAAGTGAAGAATGTGAAAGGTATTTTATTGAAATTTCTTCTTTAAAAATATATCTTGAGAAAACAAATAAAGCAATTAATGATAGATAAACCAATGATTCAAAATTTGAGAATAACACTAATATGTTGAATAAGATATTAGAAATTCAAAGTTTAATATCAAATAAGATAGGTATTAGATTTGAAAAAGAGAAAGGGGAGGCCACTACTTTCACAAACAATGTTAACATAGAAAAAGGAAAGACCTATGTTGAATCTCTTAAAAAAGAGGAAATAAAAAAGGAAGAATTTAATAATATAGAGGACATCTCAAACAAAGAAAGTAGGGAGGAATAGAGCTACAATAGGCAATCAGGTCAGAGATACACAAATAGGTCCTATTTTTATGGTTATTATTTTTTTTGTAATAGATGTGGTCATAAGAAAATAAAATGTTGAAAAAGGGCTAATAACTTAAGAAATAAGGAGAAAGAAACTCATGCACAATATTGCATAAGCCACAACTCTTTTGCTCCTACATCAGGATTTAATGAAGAGGCCATAATATATTACAAGTACTATAACTGTGAACACATAGCCTAGTATTTTAGAAACATGTTTGAGTCAGTCAAGAAGGACTAGAGTTTCAAGGCTCCATTCATCAAAAAGAAAATTTATATAGGTTCATGGCAGAAGAAACAACTTGAAAAGTCTTTATTGGTCCAGACAACTTTGCATTCAAGAAATAAATAAAATCCATGGTTCATTGATAGTGGATGTTTGAGGCACATGACAGGAGACAAGAGCAAGTTCATAACCTTGAAGAAGATCAATGGTGTCACAGTGAAATTCAGAGATACTACTACTATTAGAATTGTTGGAAAAGGTACACTATGTTTGGATAATGGTAGAACTAAAAATAAAAATGTTTTGTGTGTAAAATGTCTTAATAATAATCTTTTGAGTGTAAATCAAATGTGTAATAAGGGACACACACTCAAATTTTAGGTACAAGGTTGTGAAATTAGGAGAAAATATTCAGATGTGTTGGTTGTACATGCTCAAATAATATGAAATTATTTGTATATGTTATCAAACATTGAAGGTTAAAGATGTTGTTTGATTCAGATTGAAGAAAGTTGGTTATGGCACAAGAGAATGGGACACATAAATTTTGACAATCTTGTCAACATCAAAAAGATGCAAGTAGTTAGAAATATTACAAAGCTATCCAACATGCTTTGTGAACCTTGTCAACATGGGAAGCAAGCCCGAAGGTGGTTCAAAAAAAAAGAATACTTGATCGCTCATATGTTATAACTTGTTCACACTGATTTATGTGGACCTATGAGAACTCAAAGTACTCAAGGTGATAAATATTTCATGTTGTTTATTGATTATTTTTCATGTATGACTTAGGTAATGTTTTTAAATAAAAAATTAGAAGATTTCAGACATTTCAAAGCATTAGTTGAGAATGAAACTAGTTTGAAGATTAAGTGCCTAAGATTAGATAAAAGAGGAGAATTAATGTAATATCAGTTTATTGAGTATTGTGAAGAGCATGAAATAAAGATAAATTATTCAGTAGGTATAATTCCACAACAAAGTGGAGTAGTTGAACAAAGAAATAGAATAGTTTAAGAGATGGTAAGACAATGCTAAATGAATCCAAGATACCAAATAAATATTAGAGAGAGGTAGTTGGTACAATAGTGCATATCAAAAATAGTACATTATTAAGAGTCAGTAGTGACAAGACTCCTAATGAGCTATGGAAAGACAATCTAGATATAATTGATTATTTCAATGTTTTAAACAATAGATGCTTTATAAAGAGAACCAATGAAAAACCTGGTAAGATTGAATTCAGAGAAAATGAAGGTATATTTCTTGGTTATTCTTGAAAAAGTAAAGCATATAAATGTTATAACAAAAGAACCAAGAATATAGTTGAATGTGAAAGTGTCAGGATAAAATAAGATGTAACATAAAGAATAAGTGATCCAATAGACATTCTTGAAATCATTGAAGAGGAAAATTTTGAAGAATAAGATGAAGATGAGAAGAAAGAGAAAAAGGACACCAAAACCCCATCCAAATATGTCTAGAGAAATCATAATGAAAGTGACATCATTAGGGACATAAATGAAGGAATTTACACTAGAAGAATGATGGTAAGTGAATCTAAGGAAGTTAATTTCTCTTTGTTATCCAAAATTCAGCCTAGAACTTTTTTAGAAGCTAGACATGGTAAGCATTGAGTTAAGGCAATGGATGATATTTAAATCAAATAGAAAAGAATGATAATTGGAAATTAGTGCCTAGACCAAAAGATCACAATGTGATAGGGACAAAATGGGTTTATATAAATAAGTTGAATGAAAATGGAGAAGTGACAAAGAATAAAGAAAGATTAGTATGTAAAGGATATGCTCAGATTGAGGGAATAGATTTTGAAGAAACTTTTACACCAGTAGCAAAGCTAGAGGCTATTAGAATATTTCTTTCATATGCAATGTTTAAAAAAATTCAAATTTTTATAGATGGATGTCAAATTTGCCTTTTTAAATGGGAGTTTAGAAGAGGATGTCTACATTGAGTAACCTAAGGGATTTATTCTCTCAAATGATAGTAGCTATGTACACATATTGAAGAAAGCACTATATGGATTGAAACAAGCTCTCAGAGCTTGGTATGAAAGACTTGATAAATACCTGTAGGATTAGGGTTTTAAGAGAGAATTTATTGATAATAATCTCTACATCAAAATAGAAGGTGAGAATCAGCTAATTATTTTGGCATATGTTGATGAAATAATATTTAGAGGTAACATTGAAAAGATGACAAAATAATTTTTTGACAATATGCAGAAAGAATTTGAGATGTCTATGCTTCTAGAATTGTCATTTTGCTTAGGGTTAAATTTTTTTTAGTCAAATAAAGGAATTTTCATGTCTCAAAGTAAATATTCCAAAGAAATGTTGAAAAAGTTTGGTTTTGAGAAGTGTGCACCAGTTGATACACTGATGTGTACAAGGAAGAAGGTGAAAAAGGATGAAGATTCACCTATTGTAGATCAATATATATATATATATATATATATATATATATATAATATATATATATATATATTGATCTACAATAGGTATATATATATATATATTTGTGTGTGTGTGTGTGTCTATATATATATATATATAATTGGTACTCTTTTATATTTGATAACATCAAGGCTAAACATTAGGCATACAGTAGGTATGGTTTCAAGATATCAGTCAGCTCCAAAAGAGAGTCATGTTTAGTTGGTGAAGAGAATATTCATTTATCTAAAGGGGACATTGGATTATGGATTGTGGTATCCCATAGGTAGAGATTTCACTTTGGTTGCTTATACAAATTAATATTGTGAAGGTTACTTGGATGATAGAAAGAGTACAAGTGGAAGATATTTCTTCCTTAGTGATAGTTTAGTATCATCGATAAGTAAGAAGCAAAACTCAGTATCACTTTATACAACTGAAGTAGAATATAATACAGCAGTATTGTGTTATACTCAAGTGCTTTGGATGAAGTAAACTTTGGAAGTTATGAAGGTAAAATATGATGAACCTATTTCTATTCTTTATGACAACACAAATACTATTAATATTTCAAAGAATCTAGTGATGCATTCAAGAACAAAACATGTTCCCATCAGATATCACTTCTTGAGAGAGCAGGTTGAAGATGAATATGTTAAGATTAAATAAATTAGTACTATAGAGTATATTGCAAATAATTTCACGAATGCACTACCAAAAGATACATTTGAGTATCTATAGGAGAAGTTGGGAGTAATTTATTTTATTACATGCCATTTAGGATCAACATTAGTTCAAGGGGAGATAAGTGTTAGCTCTAGGATAGGCCCTTTACCATTAATGTCAAAGGGGGAGAAGAATAGAAAAAGGTATAGGTACAGGTGTAAAAACATAGATAGGGAACAAGTACATGTTACTATAATGAGGGGGAGTTACTATATATTTTTTAGATGATAGTATGTGTAGGTTGACATATTACATGTTTTAGGATGTAGCATTTTTAGTTTCTAGTTTCCATCAATGACAAAGGGGGAGATTCTTGGAAATATTTTATTTGATGTCAAAGGTCTAGCATTGGTGATAAACACCCCATTACATTTAATGGTGTTTTTAATATTCATATCTTGGCTAATGTGTGATAATATTTATTTAATATTAATGAATATATTTTTGGTTGCATATAAGTCAAAAGAGGGCCCATGTAGAAGTCAAAGAGCCATTGAGTAAAGACAAAAGAGGATTGGAATGTATTTTCCCATGAAGAATCATCTTGAGGAATTTCAAGAGTCACCAAGTGAAGACAAAAGAGGGTATGCCACATTTTTCCATGTAGAGTCACCTTAAGGAATTTGAAAGGTCACTAAGATAAAGACAAAAGAGGAAAGGACACATTTGATTATGAAGGGTCTCCATGTGATTTTTCAAATGCAAGGATATGAAGGGTCATGCAATTTTGGTTCCATTTTACATGAGGATTGAAGGGTCACAAAGGGTGAATGCCAAAGGTCATTTGGAAACCTATAAATAGAGGCTTGAGAAGTCATTTTTAATATGTAAGAGAGTGTATGGTTTTATAATTGTTTTACATAAGAAAAGAGGAGAGAAAAGCAAGAGATATTTTAGAGTTCTATCATTTGTTGAGTAAGAAACATTAAGAGATAGTTGTGTTTTATACACAAGAGGGGTTGGTGCTCACAAATATTTATAAGGGGTTGGTACTCTTATGGGTTGGTGCTCACAAATAGTTACTGTGTTGGTGCTCAGGAAAGGGGTTGGTACTTATTCAAGTTGGTGGTTGCAAACTTTGTAATCTCAGTTAGTATTTATTCATATACTAGAGATTATTCTCCATGGTTTTTCCCACTTTGGGTTTCCATGTACAAATCTCTCTCTCTCTCTCTCTCTCTCTCTCTCTCTCTCTCTCTCTCTCTCTCTCTCTCTCTCTCTCTCTCTCTCTCTCTCTCTCTCGTGTATGGTGCATGTTATTGTTTCAGTTTTATTGCATATCTTGAATGTGTGATTAGGTGGTTAAAGAAAAGAAATCACATAAATTATAATATATATAATATATTTATTCACCCCCCCTCTCATTATATTTCATGCTTAACTTCCCCTTCGCCTCTTTTCTATGTGCCTCATGTGCATTTATGTTTGTTTATTTGTATGCTTCTACACCATGACACTTTTATTTTCTTGTGACAATACACATTAGTTTTTGATGCCACGAGAGCTTGCATGCATCTACCTATCCTATTGTGGAATCTTGGTGGACATAATTCCCCATCCCCCCTAGGTAGTTACTCATATTTTAATGATGTTATACAATGCTTACATCTATTTTGGTACCCTTGTCTAATTATATATTATAACATACATCTTAGATTTCTTACTATTGCTCAAATACATTTACATTAAGATGTTGTGTTTGTACATTGTGTTGGAATATCAAGCTCTAACTAACACATTTTGTAGAGATACTCATTCAGAGGGTAGTTCTTATATATATTTGAAAACTACCCTCAAAATATGAGGGATTTACATTTTAGCACAAGATTCTATTTTGATTTTAA
Organism: Torreya grandis; assembly: GCA_037957365.1. NCBI lineage: Eukaryota > Viridiplantae > Streptophyta > Pinopsida > Cupressales > Taxaceae > Torreya > Torreya grandis. Next base: position 347,460 of record JARHVA010008638.1, read on the forward strand.
TATATGCATTTTAACACATATGCACAATAATAGAAATAAGATTTAGGGTAGACATAAAACAAAATAGAGGTTCAAAAGTCAGTCTAGACAACACAAAGATAAAATTAGGAAGTTAATAGTGCCAAAATTAGGACATTAATGCCATAGGGTGATACTTTCCACTACAGGATGTTATTGTCTAATATCCATAGCTTTAGGATAGTCTAGTTCGTTAAGACCAATACACTAGGTATAATACAAATTTTCACGAATGCAGTCATAAGTTTGGAAGTTATGTTTATAGTCAATCATTTCAATCCATGTTTATAAAAATTATTTATATTTAGGGTCATCTAATGTGGAATGATTATGCATACCTTCACATAAGTACATAGATTCATATATTACATACTTGATTCAGATTCAGTATACTTAGATACCAAATTAGGGGCATTTGTGTGGCACATAATTTCCATATACTTAGCTTCAAGTAGGATGATCAAATGGAATGACAAATTCCATGTCATTCTTTATGATGTATACACTTTATATAACATTCTAGGTTGTCACCAGATTCATGCCTTACTCCATCTATAATGGTTGGCAATCTCGAGTGGCCCAAAGCTATCTAATATACCTGAGTGGCCATGGAGCTGAATATCCAGTTAGATTCTTAGATACTTTCATCACTTTTTGAAGTATATTTATAGATGCATCTACTTTATACGAGGGTAATGATGGAATCATTACCTACTTGAGTTCTTGATCCACTTATATGATAGGGTTTGACATATTTATAGTCTTATCCAAGATATTCATAGAGATCAAGATCCACCAATAAGGGGTGGGTAATGATGGAGTTAAAACTAGATTGAGTTCTTGAACCATCAATATGAGGATTGAGAAATCCATCAACTCAGTTTAAGTTATTAAATGATATGATCAATATGCAATTTCACACACACAAGTTATCACTAGGTTCAGGCATTAGTTCACATACCCAATGAGGCATATTCATTCATTTCCTCTCTCTTTACTTAGCTATTTTATTTTATAATAGTATTTTGCTTATGATTATCTCATTAGTAAGGACTAATTTTTACATGTTTCATTATAGGACATTACTTTGGATCATGTTTCACCTATGCAAACCCAAATTCACATATTTATACTCAACTACATTGTCTTCACTTATAATTTAAGTCTATCTATGCTTCTTTTTCTTTTTTTACTAATAAAATTTCATTACTAGCATAAATGGGGGTAAATGTAATCACCTAAAATTGATAATTAGATGATATGAAAATTTATTGAGTTACCCTACCCATAGGCTTGTCATAAATATATTCTAGAGCCTTAAACTTGTATTTTAATCCATTCAATAGACCTTATTCACTTACATCTAGTCAATACATAGTCCCTAAACTATCACCTCTGAAACTAATCCAACTTTCCCAAAATTCTTCGAAAAGGAAATTAGCACCACATTTAGGACACTACAACTACATCGCGCTAGTGTCCCCAATTGGGCACTATTGTTCTTATCCCTAAATATTCCCAACATATAAGTTTCTAAATATATGCCCCTCCTATGTTTGACCTAAACATATATTATTATCTACACAAGTAATAAAACCTTATAAATACAAGTCTAATCCACCTCTATTCATTAGATGGAAAATAAATGCAAAAGATATTTAAAACAAAAATAAAGTTGTGTAAAATCAAGTCACATTATCCCTATTCTACCCTACTTTCTACATACTACCATATACAACAACACTAAGTTCAATTATTGAGCATTCCAAATCTCAAGCACATTCAAGGCATCCAAGGCCACTTTCATTTTATCATTCACTAGCACATTCATCAAGTAATAGGTCAAAGAAACACATCAGACTTGATCCCTCTTTAGTTTACTAATATGAAGGAAAATATCTATGTAATAGGATGTTGAGGATGTCCATTCCATCCTACTAATATAATAAAATTTTAATCATATCACACTTTACATGGAACTAAGGTTTGCACACAAAATAAGGCTTTACAAGTATAATACATAGCTATAGGCTTTGGTTTCAGAGGAACACAACATACAAACATAGGTACAGGTTCTCCCTAAAAATAGCAACAATCCCATAAAGGGAACATTAGCACCACATTGAGAAAACTACACATAGATGGTGTTACTATCGAAACTAAGAAATATTATCCAATAGTTAGGTGAACATAAGAATCTTGTTGATGAGATAGGCTACTACTCAAATCTCAAATTCTACAACCCAAATCATTCATGATAGTAAGTTTTTAACTATCTATTTATCCCAATTTATTGATATTATTAGAAATTTAATCTAGGTCAAATTTATTTACAAATTAGTAGGTTAATTATTTTAATTTATTTCACTAATTTAGACATCTCATCCCTTTAACCAAACATAAGTAATTACTCTTGTAAATCCATAACAGGTTAAAGTAGATATACTTGAAGAACCCCAATAATACACACATGAAAAGTTTAATGACATGTCACATCTACCAATGCAATATGTAGTCTCCACA
>JARHVA010008638.1:355000-448053 GCA_037957365.1 Torreya grandis
ACTATAAATGTTGACATTGTATGAAATATGTAAAGATGAAACACTCTTAAAATATTGGTTGTATATGAAGATATCCCTCCCATATATATATATATATATATATATATATATATATATATATATATATATATATATCCTCATACTATCAATGTGCACACATATTATGAAGAGACTAAATAATTTGATATACATGTTCAATGAGATGGTCCAAATAATATCCCTAAAAAAAACCTACGTTGATGATAGATTGGATTTACTTAGTGAAGAAACAATAAAATTAAAATTTAGAGAAAATAAAGGCCCACATATAGTAATATTATAAACCATGTGGCATACAAAATAATATATAACTTTAAGATAGATTTTTAAAAGATTATCCATAATTATTTGATTTGGCTTATTCATACATGCAAGGAATATATCCTATAGTAGCAATTCATAATATAGTACTATATTTAGATGCAAAACTTATAATAATAATAATAATAATAATAATAATAATAATAATAATAATAATAATAATAATAATAATAATATGCATCATAAATATTTAATTTTGGTTAAGAAATAAATTGAAAGGTTATTATAAACATTATTTATTTGTTCTATTGACTATGACAAATGGGTATCCAACATAGTACTTATTGTAAAATTTAATGTGGAAGTATGATATTATATAAATTATTAGGATATAAATAAATCTTGTTAAAGGGTGACTTTACTTTTATAAATATTGAAATGATTGTATATTTTATATCTTGACATGAAATTTTATCATTCACGGATGTATATTCCATATATAATCAAATTAATATTAACCCTGAACCTTAATAAACAAAATCACTTATTACATCTTGGGAACATTTTATTGGATTAGATAATAATAATGGAACTACTTATCAATATGTTTTGACACACATTTTACATGACTAAATACATAAGATAGTGGACTATTATGTGGATAATTTATTCGGTAAATCTAAACAACAAGAAAATCACAACATAAATTTATGACAATGTTTTTTAACATTTACACAAATACAATGTGCACTTCAATCCAAAAAATGTGTCTTTATTGTTACTTCGATAAATAAATTTCAATGAGGTATTGACATGGAACCCAAAAGGATAAAATTTATTTTAGACATTCCTTCACCAAAAGGGGTAAAGTAATTAAAAGGACTGCTTTGAACAATTTGGACTTATAACTACTATAGTGGAGTGGAGAAAATTTTCTCCAAAAATAATTTTCTTATGTTCCAAATAAATTGGATTGTTTCAAACCATTTGGACATATATAATTTTGAATGAATTGGACTATTTTGAAAAATTTGGTCATATACCCACTAAAGTGGAGTGGAGAAAATTTTCTCCAAAAAATAAATTTTTTATATTCCAAATAAATTGGAATGTTTAAAACCATTTGTGCATAGATCATTTTGAATAAACTAGGCTATTTTAAATAAAATGGCCTTATACCCACTAAAGTCACTAAAGTGGAGTGAGTAAAATTTTCTCCAAAAATATATTTTTTTAATTTGAAATAAATTGGACTATTTCAAAGAATTTGGGCATAGATCATTTTGAATAAATAAGGTTATTTTGAATAATTTAGGCTTATATCTATAAATTGGAGTGAAGAAGATTTTCTACACAATTAAATTTTATTTATTCCAAATAAATTAGACCTTTTCAAACCATTTAAATTTTAATAGATCATTTCAATTAAATTGGGATATTTTTAAAAGAAAAAAAAATTATACCCACTAAATTGGAGTGGAGAATATTTTCTCCATAAATATGTTTTCTATATTCTAAATAAATTGAATTATTTCAAACCATTTGGGAGGATATTATTTTGAATAGATTGGACTGTTTCAAACTTATGGCATCCTTCTGGGCTTTCATACTGATCATTGATCCTTTAAAGTATCTATTATTGATGGGACATGTGGCACCATTTGACTAGTCAAATTATGGATTCAAACATATTAAGGAATCTAGTTCATCTACATAATAAAATATTTTAACAATTGTTTGTTTTTCAATGGGAAGATCTTCATGAGAAAGTGTCAATATACTAATTCAATAATTTCAAGGAATCTCCAACTATAAATAAAATTGCACTTAACCACATCAAAGTATTTCTAAATTAGAATCAATTATTTTGAAATTAATTAAACTATATTTGAAATAATCTAGAATTGATTTGTATGAAATTTATGATAATATTTTTTATTAGAATTATAGTTTATAATCAATAAATACACTTGAAAGAATGAAGTGAAGTTACATATTTCTAAACATTGGTTCACAACAGCTAGCATGGATTTTTTTTCTTTCTCCCAAGAATGTGATGATTGACATCATTTTGATTCTCCAATCCTTTTCATCTTTCTAACTTCCATTTTCAGTATATCTACTTGATGTAATATAACTCATTTTCATTTTTTAATTTCTAACACAATTCTGAGAATTACAATCAATGAACAATGTGTTGGTAATTGAAAAATCATCTTCGAAGGTCCCTTTAAAAATAATTTCATCAATTTTTTTATGTTTATATTGAATAGCTTAGAATATATTTTCTCTCAAATAAACATGAAATTTCAACTTTGTAACCCATGGCTTGAATGAGTATCCTCAAATGATTGTCCTTTATCATTGACTAAATGCCATTGTGAGAAAAATACTGCAGTGCCACCTTCAATATTTCTTTGGAATGATCTCAAAAGTAGTAAGACATATTTTTTATTTTATAATTTTTTTCTCGTAACATGCATTTGCATGTATTTTATTTTGTGCACAATAAATAATATTAAGTCATCCAACCCCAAAATCAATAGTCTTTTTAGAAGTCATTTTTAGTTACTCCTTTGAAATGTCTACAATTTGTTAAAAAAGCAATGAATCATTTATTAACAATACTATATTATAAGAAATAAAACATAATTTTTTTTTGAGAAAATGTTTTACATGTTACTAGTTTGGTCATTGATGCGATTTTGATTTGTATTTATTATTGTAACATAAAAACATAATACATTTCATTTGATTCATTTTTTTACATTTCTTTAAATCTTATAAAGATTCATATAAAACACCTATAAAAAAATAATACATGCTCAAGCATATTGTAACTATAATACTCATTATACATGGATGTACCATTTATATTTCAAGTTTTGAAACATACATATGCATATAAAAGTTCATATTGAATCCTTATAACTTGACCATGACTTTTTCATATTCTAAAATAGTGTCATTTTACCATGAATTATCTCTCATAGACGTTGATAGGAATTTAACATTGATCAACCAATATATATATTCTTGCAGTAATAAAAGCATCAATTGTTCTTATGAATACCAATACATATTTATATGTTTCTGTAACCCATCACAACAAACAAAATAGGATTTAATCTTCTAAGCCGTAGTTCACTATCACTAAAATCAAATGAATATACACCTTAATAGTTGAACCCCCTTCATATACTTCTAATAAGGCACATCAAATAAAAACCTTTTTAAATCAATAGCAATATAATTGTTTCTATCATAATATACTTTATTGTTTTTTTATTGATAAAGAACACATGGATACTCTGCATCAAAAATTATAATATTGAAAACATAATATAACACATATCATGTTATTTTAAAATAAGTAAATTATACCTGTAATCAATATTATAATGGGTAAATTGAACATGTAAAAAACATTTTAATGGGTAAATACAACCACATTCAAGTATACATAATAATAAATTAAACCAACACTTACAAATCCCAAGTTGATGCAAGTATATATTTTATTGTCTTCTACAATCTCCTGTCCATGATGAAAAATTAAATTGTAATGTGTTTAAATAAATAAATATAGTTAATATATTCTATACTTGTATGAATTTGTATAATTATACATTTATTGAAAATGGTTTTCACCATTTTTTTTGATTTTCTCTAGTTTATATGGATGCACTCTTTCGTTGAATCTTTAGTTCTTTAGTCCTTGAAAGGTATTATATAATGTAGTAACTAAATATTCTCATCATGAATTTTTTTGATTTTTTTTTTTTTAAAATGTGTCTTGTTGTATAATTTTACCTTGTGTTATTTTCATGGAGGCACCAAACTACAGAGCTATGTCATGGGTGGTTGTATTCGAGACACAAAGTTATAAAGCTACATTGTGAACTATTTTAATTGAGACATAAGTAGATGAATGAATATTTTATTATTATTATGAATCATTGATGAATTAAAAAACGTATAATTGAAAAAATATGCATGATCTTATGTTACCTTATACAACTTGTGATGTGTCATGTTCATTGATATTATCTTCCATCATTATTGTTTCTTCACTTCCATGCAATGCCATTAGTGCTACACACTGAAAGATTACTAAGTTTTTAGGTTTAAAAACTAAAGCATACACACTGAAAGATTGTTAAGATGTTATATTTGGAAAATTAAGCATGATTATAGAATTAGTTAAAAAAATTATACACCTGGAGGTACTGATCTAAGTGGTTATTCTTGAATTGGTTGATCAAAATTTATCAAATAATTTTGAAATTGAACATTAAAATTTGTTTGTTCTTCAATTTTTGTAATTCAAGATAAATTTATTTCTAATTTTATACAAGCACACACTAATATATATCCTGTATATACCTTTAGCACATCACATGTATTTGAATCATTTAAAGTATATATAAGTTTCTCCTAAAATATGTTATCTAGTTCATTTTTGAATGGCCTTCTTTTTTTGTGTGATCTAATCATTTGAAATATTGGTACATCTTTGTAGATGTCAAAACCTTCCTCTAATCTACTTTATTGTGAATAAAGGTTGAAATATTGAAGCTAAAAATGAGTGGGATCCTCACAAATATTGATACCTATAATATGCGTCCAATCGAATCCGTAACTATCTGGACCAAATAGTATGACACCTATATATTGCATGGAATGTAAATCACCAACACACAGATTCTTGAGAGAGGTCCAAATGGGAAAATAATGTTCTATTTTATGGATGATGAATACATTGAAGGCCTTGACAAAATATTTTTTAATTAATGCATGAAAAACTAGGTGAAGAATTTATTCCTTACAAACTTTAGTGAGATTGAAAAGATCAATAATTATCAAATTGGCATTTAGACCAAGAATGAACATTTCACTAAAATATTCTAAACTGGATGGCCAAAGACATGAGAGCTCACAATGGTATCTGAATCTTTTTATATCTATCATTGGAAGCTAATATCCATCATTATGTAGATATTTTTTAAATATTCTTAATGAATCTTGAGATAATGCTTCTTAGCCTTTTATATTTTTTGAAATGCCTTCATTCATGACACACAAATTGTTAGATATTTTCACAAAAAAATTATAATGCTCCATTACCTCTGTAGGTGTGATTGTTTGGTCTGGTGGTAGTTTCATATCATGATTGCTGAAATAATCTAATTTTTTTGATAATATATTACTTTCTAGCTTCACCTTTTTTTACACTAATTATCCATGTTGTTGTAGCCAGGGGTTTACAAGAAGGAAATAGACCCTTTTTCCAATAAATTTGCTTGTTTATTTTTTGTTTGTCTAAAATCCCTTGAATATTTCTAAGCATTATTATACCAATTAGATTTAAATCTTGTTTATCTAAACCAAGTAAAGTACCACTTCAAAACAAATCAAATGCCTTATCAAAATAATCCCAAATTGATTATTCCATGAAAAGAAGGGATTTTCTATCCTAAAGTTGTTGTCTTGAATAGTTCATTTGTGTGAACAAGTGTCTACCTTGTTCATGTATTTCTTCCATCTTTTTCTTCCCTATTTAAATATTCTTCCAAAATCTTAGTTTGATAAGGTCACGTGTAGATCAAACTCTTTCTACAAATGAAGCCTTATAAATTGTTTCACTGGCTTCATTATATTGGTTACATATTTTTTGCACAATATGTAATGGAGTACAAGTTTTCATAAATCTTACCCTTCTAACATAACATTTATTTCTCAATGATTATGAATTGTATTCATCCTTTGAATGAATTCTCTATTGTGTAGTAATTGTGTGTTGTCCATCTACAATTTTGAACCTTATATTTTTTTTCTCCATCATATCTTCTAGGACTTCCTTTGATTCAATAATACATTAAGGGTTGCTTGGATAAAAAAGAATTAAAAAAGCATCCTTCATCAAAACCTCATTATGTTTTAAAAATGAATGAATTATATCATTCACCCATATTTCATTTAGATTTCCTATTTTGATATTAGTGTCCTATAATTCACAAAGCCCTATAGGAATGTTCAAGGCATAATTACTAGAGGAAATATACCATGTAGATTGTGTGTCTCATCATAAGTTTCTATTAACAAAAATATTTTAGCCTTTTATTCAATCTTATTTTTATCCACTGTGTGAGTACTTGTATGGCCTCTTTCAAATATGCATACAAATATGTTTCCCTTGATTGTCCTATTTTCTTCAGTGTTTTTTATGTCATGGCTTTAGCATATCTTAAATATATGTTTGCATGGTGGCAAGCAGAAGAATTTATTTCCCCTTGTTCATGTTTTTATTTCAACATATGTTGTATTATAATGATCAAATTATCTTTGTATATCAAACCACACATTTTAAGATTGTCATAACTATTCAAATGAAACCCAAATGTTTCAAAATAAATAGAAAAATTAATTTTTGTCAACTCCATTTTACTAGGTGTAAATTTACTAAAATTTATTATAGCTCAATGGAGAATTACCTCTTCTCCATTCCTTAATTTTATTTATAATCTAAGGGCATCTTCATGTTCATCCTTATCATAGGAAAGGATTATTCTAATAGAATAAGATTCCTTTCCTGATGTAGTGCTAAACAATTATATATTTACATGCATGTTTGGTAGACTAAACAATTCAAAATACCAATCAACAAGAGAAATTTTTTAACCACCATAAAATTAAAGATGTTGATGTGGATTCAATTTGAGTTTTATTATTTTAAATGATACTCTATTAAAATTCTCTTAAAGTGAGTATTTCTTCTTCCTTTTATCCAAATTTTCTTTGACTGAGGCCTTCTTCTACGTTTTAAGTGTGGGAATTATTTTTTCACTTGAAGACATTCTGTAAAGCAACTAAAATGATTTAAATATTGATATTTTATAATATATAAGTTACATATTGCATCGGTTCATTATTTTTTTGTGTTTGAGGAATGATTAAATGTATATCAAAAAATGTTAATTCTAAACTACAGTACACAATACATATTAAATATTCATAATGTATACATTAGCTCACTTAAAATAATAAGGTATGACCAAACCAAAAATAAATTATGTGTACCAAAAAATATAATCTAATGGGCAAAGAAATCCATAAAAATTTGTTTCAAAGGAGAAAGATGAGGGTAATTATGTTTATAATATGTGTCAAAAATCCCATCAATAGGTACCTTCAAGGTGTCTCCTAGGAGATACCTTTCTATCATACACAAGAGTTAATTTTTCTTACAAGACATCTCATAGGAGATACGTTCAAGTTAAACATGATGGTATTACAAGTTTACTTCAAGAACCTTGAAGGAATATCCTAGTGGACACCTCAAAATCCCTTTCCTTCACCTTGAATCTATCTCCCAGTAGAAATTTCCTTCACCTTGAAATCACTATTGGTTGATAACTTGATAATTTAAAGGGCCTTGTAATACTTGGGAGATATTACATTTTGGGTCTTATGCACATGTTATTTTCACCTCAATCTAGTTTAACAATTTTCCTTGTTACATTAATAGTTTTATATCCAAATAATTACCTTGTTGTACCTCTGAAATTTTCCTTTACCTTAGTGGTCCTTTTCATATCTTCAATGTATCTCTTAGGAGATAACTAAAGTTACCCATGAAGGTATTACAAGGCCCTAGAAGGAATCTCATATTAGATACCTCAAGATTGAACTTGCCTAGTGTTATTGAGGTTCGTAATATCTACAAGGTATCTCCTAGGAGATAACTTCAAGTTACCCATAAAGGAATCTCCTAGTGTATAATGTTGATACCTTAAACTCTCACTCTTGGAAAATAGTTTTGTATGGAAAGATTTATAGATGTGGGAAAAAATTGTGATCTATGAAGCAACCTATGCGATTCACATGATTCTTTGAAGAATTGGTGTGGTGATGCATTTCTCCCTCTAAACTACCTCTATAATTCTTGTTAGAAATTTGGCCCACTTCCCTCATCCAATGGTGCTCCTTTACTTTAAATAAGAACTCCCATATTTCTTAAGGAGTGCCATGATGACACATGTTGTCAATGGAAGGAACTAAGACTTAGAAAAAAAATGAAGAAGGGGAACCCAAGAAGGAGGAGGCTGATACAAGACTTGCCTAACTTCATCAAGTAGGTTGATGATGAGAAGGCTAACTAACCTAGAACATCAAAATGTGGATTATGATCCACATATATCTCAAGGCTGAGATTTCCTTGTTAGGTTGTGGAGCTAAAAGCTTCAACCCTTTGCAAACTGAGGAACAGATGGTTGCTGAGTTCTACAGGAACCGACGTCGGCAGCAGGACCGATGACGGCAGAGACCAGTGCAGAAGGCCATCGGCGACGGCAGGAAATCGGCTGACGTCGGCAGAACCAGACAAGCAGGGACCGACGTCGGTCGCCTGTGTGTTCTAGAACTACCTGTTTCACAGACAGTTAGTTAAGTGAACGAAGAGTTTGCATGTTGAGACCAGTTAGAGTCTTGGGCTGTGAGGACAATTGTCTAAATTAAGAGTCTAAGTTATTGTTTGAGTTAGGGATCTATTTATAGACCCATTGGCATGTATTGTATAAGCATGAGATAGAAAGGAAGAGTTCCTTCTAGTTGTAAGATCTGTGAGTTGCAGGTTGTTGCAAGCTCATTGGGGATCTACATGTAAGTTTGGTCTTTGAATTACAGGTTGCAAGTTCATGAGAGATCAGCTTGAAGTGCTATAGAGTGCTTGATGTACCGGCAGGGTTATTACTAACTGGTTGGTGAGGTGAACACCAATTCTGTGTGTGAGTTGGTTGTTGGGACCCTTTTTTTGTGTAGGAGAGTGTGTGTGAGAAGAATTACTGAACACTTGAGGTGTGGCGAATCTCTGTAAGGTGAAAGAGTGTGGCGGCTCTTTGTTGTATTCTTTTCTGTTAGTGTTAATACAAGATAGTGTATTGTCTCTCATATTCTGTGCTATTGGTGAATTCTAGTTACTTGTGTTTCTGGTTATTTCCGCATATTCAATTGCTTATATTTGGTAATCATACTGTGCTCTTTCTGAGGAGCAAGATCCTAGGAGGTGGAATTAGAACAGGTGTGTTTGTTCTTGGATTTATCTTCCACCTCCCTCTCTCCCAACAAGTGGTATCAGAGCTTTTGGTTGGGATACTAACAGATTGGTGTAGATCTGGGTAGTGTGTTTTGATTACAGGTTACTCACAGGGTTTCTGTTTGAGTGGGAGTTGAGCAATGACAGAAAGCAGTCAACTATGAATGGAAAAGTTCAATGGCAAGAACTACCAATTATGGAGGATGCAGATTGAGGACTATCTATATCAGAAAGATTTGTACTTATCGTTGGGTGGGGTTGCTAGCAAACCCGTGGATATGAAAGATGAAGAATGGGAGGTTCTTGATCGAAAGGCTCTGGGATCTGTTAGATTGAGTCTTGCATCATCTGTGATTTCCAGCTTATCACAATGTAAGACAACGGTGGAGTTGATGGAATCTTTGGCAAATTTATATGAAAAACCCTCAGCTTCGAATAAGGTATTTCTTATGAAGCGTTTATTTAATTTGCAAATGTTGGAAGGTGGATCTGTTCATAGCCATCTTAGTGATTTCCATGGTTTAGTAAACCAGTTAAGTTCAGTCAATATTGTATTTGATGATGAAATAAGAGCTCTCTTAATCTTGTGTTCATTACCTGAAAGTTCGGAAGGTTTGGTAATGGCAGTTTCTAATACTGTGTCTCCTTCAAAAGTCTTAAAAGTGGATGATATTGTGAGTGTAATCTTGAACGAAGAGATACGCAGGAAAAGCACAGGGAAATCATCTGGAGATGCTTTGAGTGTTGAAGGAAGAGGAAGGCCAAGAGAGAAGATAGAGCGTGGGAGATCAAGGTTGAAGATGGGCAAGAGATCCAAGTCCAGGTATGGCAGAATAACCTGCTGGAAATGTGGAAAGCAAGGGCACTTAAAGAGAGATTGCAGATCAGGTACAGATCAGCATGAAGAACATGAAGAAGAAGCAGATGTTGCAGGTTACGTTGCACAGGATGCTCTGGTATGTTATTTGGATAAAGTAGAATCTTGGGTATTAGATTCTGGTGCCTCTTTTCATGCATCCCCACATAGGGAATTTTTTCATGAATATGTCCAGGGAGATTTTGGAGAAATTTGTGTAGGGGATGGTAAGCCTTGTCAGATTGTTGGCAAAGGCAAAGTGAAGCTAAAACTGCAGACAGGTAACACATGGGTGTTAAAGGAGGTCATGCATGTCCCAGTTCTGAAGCGGAATCTGATTTCTGTTAGAAGCTTGGGTGAAGAGGGTTGCACAGTAACTCTCACAGCAGACTCTTGGAAGGTTACCAAGGGTACACTTGTTGTAGCTAGAGGTAAGAAAGTAGGTACGCTTTATCTATCTACTTGTTTTACTGATTCTCTTTCTGGGTTATCTACTTCAGCTGTAGATTCAGAGATGTGGCTTGATAGGCTTGGTCACATAGATAAGAAGGAGATGCTGGTTCTTGAGTCAAAGGATATGCTTTCGGATTTGGAAGGCATGGATCGTGGTTTCTGTATGCAGAAGAAGAAGGTAAGGTTTCTTGAGGAATCCGATGTTAGTGACAAGAACAGGAAAGCCTTGGTTTTCAAGGAGAAAGTGACGGATAGAGTTCAGCACAAGGTGCAGAGGAATTCTGAGCAGAGCAAGGGTGATTTGGACAAGGGTTTGATCCAAAAGGAGCTCGCGAGAAAAAGTCAGGTCTCACAAGAAAAATACAGAGACCGACGTCGGCAGGAAAACCGGCGTCGGTGTCTAGACAGGGACTGATGTCGGCTATGTGCAGCCCGACGTCGGTGACTCGGGGCAGATAGAGACCGGCGTCGGCCAGGGGAAACCGACGTCGGCAGAGAGGTAGTCGTAGGGAACCGACATCGATCGGCTGTAGACTGAGATGTGACCGGCATCGGTTACTGAGACGAATTTTGGGTGGACAGCAAGCTGTCATGGAGTCTCAAGAGCCCATGTGGAGGACTGAAGGTGTAAGTAAGTTCTTAAATTTGTCATTTCCCTTCTTTACACTACTTGTTGCTCACTTATGGCATAGGACCAGGAAGTTATTGAAGAAGCAGAACAGGTAGATCCAGGAAACAGTGGGAGCTAGGCATGGATGAGGATGTGATTCCTTGGAGGAGAACCAAACAGGTGTTTTGGGTAGTGTTGCCAGTTGGAAGTAAGCACTGAGAGACGAATGGATGCTAAGGATGAAGAAGAGCGGAAATGGATACGTGAGATGGAAGATCAGGGTATTTGATCTTGTATTAGTTACAGGGCAATGGAGGTTTGTTCATTGTGTTTCTCTTTACCAGGTTGGATAGTATTAGCTACACTATCCTATTTCTGTATGATGTGCTTGTTGCAGGGTTACATATACAGGTATTGCTGAACTAAAGGTAAAGCTAGTTCAGGTGTTTGTCATGGAGAATCTGGGAGCAGCAAGATTCTTTGGCATGAGTGTGTTCTAGAGACATGGTAGGTCATATGTTGACTTTGTTTCAGGATGATTGTGTGAAACCGGTTAGCATGCCGATGGTTGGACAGTTCTATGAACAGGGGTCTTGATTCACATAATGAGGTTGAGTGCATGGTATGTACTAAACCTGAGTTTTCCCAAGCAGTGGGAGTTGTCACAAGTTTGGAGTCAATCCGGGAAAGTAATACTGAAGGGCAGTTCAGTGGGACCAGCAGCAGGTGCACATGCTATGCAGGGTCAAGTTCTTTTTCTACATGGTTGTAGATGTGGATGTGGCAGGTAATTTGGATGACAGGTTTTGCACCATAGATTTTGTGGTGGTTGGTCTTTAAGGGTGATTTTGAAGATGGATACATAGCCAAGGGAACAAACTAGACGGTGTACAGGTACATGTACAGGTTGCAGCTGTTTATCTCCAAGTGGGAGATTGTTAGGTTGTGGAGCTAAAAGCTTCAACCCTTTGCAAACTGAGGAACAGATGGTTGCTAAGTTCTATAGGAACCGGCGTTGGCAGCAGGATCGACGACGGCAGAGACCAGTATAGAAGGCCACCGGCGATGGCAGGAAATCGGCCGACGTCGGCAGAACCAGACAAGCAGGGACCGACGTCGGTCGCCTGTGTGTTCCAGAACTGCCCATTTCATGGACAGTTAGTTAAGTGAACAAAGAGTTTGCATGTTGAGACCAGTTAGAGTCTTGGGCTGCGAGGACAATTGTCTAAATTAAGAGTCTAAGTTATTGTTTGAGTTAGGGATCTATTTATAGACCCATTGGCATGTATTGTATAAGCATGAGATAGAAAGGAAGAGTTCCTTCTAGTTGTAAGATCTGTGAGTTGCAGGTTGTTGTAAGCTCATTGGGGATCTACATGTAAGTTTGGTCTTTGAATTGCAGGTTGCAGGTTCATGACAGATCAGCTTGAAGTGCTATAGAGTGCTTGATGTACCGGCAGGGTTATTACTGACTGGTTGGTGAGGTGAACACCAATTCTGTGTGTGAGTTGGTTGTTGGGACCCTTTTTTTGTGTAGGAGAGTGTGTGTGAGAAGAATTACTGAACACTTGAGGTGTGGCGAATCTCTGTAAGGTGAAAGAGTGTGGCGGCTCTTTGTTGTATTCTTTTCTGTTAGTGTTAATACAAGATAGTGTATTGTCTCTCATATTCTATGCTATTGGTGAATTCTAGTTACTTGTGTTTCTGGTTATTTCCACATATTCAATTGCTTATATTTGGTAATCATACTGTGCTCTTTCTGAGGAGCAAGATCCTAGGTGGTGGAATTAGAACAGGTGTGTTTGTTCTTGGATTTATCTTCCACCTCCCTCTCTCCCAACATTCCTAATGTTATAGAGTTATATATGGTATTTATTGAGTTACCTTTCAAATAGTGAGTTACCTTTCAAATAGGCACAAGAGTTGATTTTTCCTCCAATGTATCTTTTAGAAGAAACCTTTGGCTTAGATCTCTAATTTTTCATATATATAACTTTTCGAGACTGTTTCACTATGTTTGTTTGTGTATGTGTGACACCTACTCATAAAAAACATTGGTTTTGAAAACACTTATCAACGGAGGGTCCATCTTCAAAATTAAATCTTTAGACCATAGGGACTTTATTTTTCTCTCTACCCTTCCCCTTATTTTGGAAGCTTCCTAGAGTGAAACTTTTTGAAGAAAATAATTTCAAGTCACCCATTAGGATACCTTCTTGTTACCCTCAAGGAGATAATTTCAACTCACCCATTAAGGTATTACAAGGAGTTTCATATTAAAATACCTTGAGGTGGAACATACCCATCATTATTGTGGTGTATAAAGGATTCAATGAGTAAATAGGTGTTTTAATTACATAAGGTAGTTAACAATACATTAATTTTTGTGTATAATTTCTTGTCTATATTATCAAGGGGTAAAGGTGTCTTAACTCTGAGATACAATGTGAAAACATCAAAATTAAAAACATCATAAGATTTAATGAGTATTCTTCAATATTTTTGAAAGTACCCTTTGGGATTTTTGAAAGTACCCTAAGGGATTTTTTGGAAAGACCTTTTAGCCTTTTTTAACTTTTCCCTTTCAAAATGACCGTTTAGAATTTTGTCATTAGACATTTTGTCTTACTCAAAAAACTTGAAACAATTCCTTGCAGTAATCTTGCCAATGGAATTTTTCCAAAACAATGACCAAAATGGTACATACCCTTCATGCTTTATGCAACTCACCCTTCATGAGTTTTGGCAATGATAATTTCCCTATAGAATTGCCTTTTGGCATTTTTTTGAAATAGTCCTTTACCCTCCATGATTAACCTTTAGTGTTTTTGTAATGCACCTTTTCCCTTGAAATTTACCTTTCAGGAATTTTGTCCTTGGCCCTTACCCCAATGAGAAGTTCCCTTCAACCCTTATGAAAGTACCCTTTAGGATTTTTTAAAGTACCCTTAAGGATTTTTGAAAGTACCCTTTAGGATTTTTGAAAGTACCCTTCAACCTTTTTAGAATGGCCCTTTGCCTTCCAGACTTACCCTTCAGGACTTTAGTCCCAAACCTTTCCCTAATGAGAAGTGCCCTTTTGACCTTCTAAAAATGCCTTTTGGATTTTTTTGTAAAGACCCTTCAGGTTTTTTGTCATCACCACTTTGGCCTACAAAATATTTCACTCAAGATAAGTTCCCTAAGACATTGATTTCTTCATACTTTTTTGGTGTTCTGGTCATTTTATCATGTTGAAAAATTTAATCTATGTCACTCCGTTTAAGTTTTTATATGTTCCTAAGCTCTAAATTTCATATTTCTTATTGTCTGAAAGAACTAATCTCACTCACTTCCAACTAACATTTTAAAATTTAAAGATCATTCATACCTTTTTTGGTTATATAATGTTCCTAACTCTCATTTGGATTAATGTACATGTTTTTAGATGATCATGGTTTTCCCCCTTCCAATGTTGCTATGAATTATTTCTTATGTTTCCTAAAGCACATTTTATGGATTTATCCTTCAAGGAACAAGTGGAATTTTCCTTTACATGGATGGCACCACTATGTTATATTTTGAAGTTCCTTGTAAAAGCTTCAATATATCTCCTGGGAGATACCTTCCAAACGTGCACAAGATTTGATTTATGTTTCAAGGTATCTCCTAAGAGATGCATTTCAAACAAGGATAAGAGTGGATTTCTCCTTCAAGGAACAATTGCAATTTTTATTTACATGGAAGGCACTACAAGGTGATATTTTGAATGCCCTTATAATACTTTCAAGGTCAAACATGCATAAGAGTAGATTTTCCTTTGAAGGTATCTCATAGTAGATACCTTTCAAACATGCACAAGAGTGGATTTATCCTTCAAGGAATAATGGTAATTTTCCTTTACACATAAATCACTATTAGTATTTGTATAAACAAGTGGTCAATATGTAGAATCTCTTATTTTGACACTAATGGGTGATATTTTGAAGGCCTTTGTAATACCTATAAGAAATATCCTAGGAGATAACTTTAAAACATGCAAAAGAGTGGATTTCCCCTTCAAAGTATCTCATAAGGGATACCTTCCAGACATACACAAGACTGGTTTTTTCCTTTAAACAACAAGTGTAATTTTCACTTACACAGAAGGCACTACTGGGTGATATTTTGAAGGACCCTATAATACCTTCATTATATCTCCTAGGAGATACCTTTCAAACATGGACAAGAGTGGATTTCCCCTTCAAGGTATCTCCTAGGAGATACATTTCAAATAAGGACAAGTGTGGATTTCTCCTTCAAGGGCCAAATACATTTTTCCTTTACATGGAAGGTAGAAGATTTACAAGTGTGGGATCAAATTGCAGTCTATAAAGAAAACTCAAGGATTTTAGAAGCCAAATAATCATTTAATTTTGAAGAAAGGAAAAAAAATAACATGTAAAGTAAATTAAACATAAGGTGATGCACCAAGATATTTGAAACATTAATATATAGTTTCATAAAATATGTTAGATCATTAAGCATTATAAACCATCGAGGAGCATAAAGCATGAGCTACAATCTATTATAGAAGCAAAGACCCAAACTATAGAAGTATAAGAAAAGAAATAATAGATAGAGATAATTATCTACTCCAAATAACATATAACATCACATCCTCTTCATTGTAGATGGAGAATCAAATATAAAATACCATGAAAGGAACATACAAAACATCTAACCACATGCATGAGGTGCACCTATTAAAGTTGAAAAATAGAAAAATGCTAACTGATACTATCCTAGTCTATTATAATGCCTAAAAAATCAAGAATACCAAATATGATAGCTAATAAAAAATAATAACTAGCCCCCTCTAAAAGGGAAGAGCCTAGAATATATAGCTGAGGTGGTACCCTAGGGAAATGACACCTGTAAATTCTACCACTCACATCCATGATGGTGCTATTACAACTAAAAGAGGGTCTTGAACTCATAAGTGTAGTTAGCTTCCAAATCCTAGATATGGTGCAATTATATTGTTCTATTATGGCCACTATGATTAGGATAATTGAGTTGGTGCAACTTGTATACTTATAAAGCTATCTTGCCTATACTTCTTTTAAGGGCCTTGTTCCCCCTTGGAATCATTATATTAAACTTTAAGTAGTTCTTAAATTGTTTCAATTTTTTTGATCAAAATGAGGGACCCACACTCTCTCCTAATAACACTCCTTTATGTTTTGGTAACATGACATTGCTCTAAAATAAGCGCAAACATGACATGCATCAAATTGGCAATTATTTAGAGGGGATGGGGAATTCTTTGGTGAGATTGAGTGTTGGGATGCCATGTTTCATAAGTGGATGAAGGATGGTAACTAGGAAATTTTTTGATAAGGGACCTTAAAGAATGAAGGGACTAAAAAGGGAACCACTAAAAGGTGTTGAGGGACTGTTAATTATCAAACAAGATTCAAGCCAAAGATGAGTTGTTCTAAAACTAAAAACCATGGATTTTTTATCCACATTCTTGGTGGATCATAGGGATTTCTACCTATAGAAGGGAGAACCCAAGACATTAGTACTTAGACCAGTTAATGTAAAATCACAAAAATGGGAGGAAGATGCAGATACCTATATTTTTTTTAAGAGTTACATGCAAGGGCACCCATTTATCCTCCTTTAGCTATCTCTCCTTTCTTTGAGCCTCAAAGGATCTATCCAAATAATTATCTCCTCAAAGGATATATTCTCCAAGACTTTGACCAATGCCAACATCTATAACTCTAGTTGGGTGAGTGGGTGAAAAATGTTCTCTACCTCAGAGACATCAAGTGCTTAACTAAGAGCTGTGAAGATAGTTTGGTTATTTTTCTTTTGCTCAAGTAGTGCCTTGATCTGGTCCTCAAAGAGGAGATTATTATCTACCAATAAAGGGGAAGAATGTCCCAAATAGGCTAATTGATTGATGAATCCCTTCCTATCTTAAACTAAATACTCCAAGGTATTAAAGAATGTCTTGCACTTGTTGGGTACATTGCTACAACCAAAAAACTCATTAACCTTGGATATTGCCTATGTCTGATCGATTACCCCTACTACTTTTAGCATCTCATGAGAAGCATTTTTAAGCTTCTAGATGAGGCTCTCTAAATTTTATATGTTGGGGGAAATGATGGGATATCTTGATTAAAAGATGTGCTCACTTGAGAGGCCAAGTTCTAAAAATCTATAATGAAATCTAGTGTTGTCTTTAGGTTTGCTACCATGACCTTGATCCTTTTACAATAGGATTTATACAGTTGTTGTATCATAGAGATGATTTATGAGGCTTATTTATAGGAAAGAAGGTTATTCATCAACTTCTTAATTTTTTGGTCCTTGATAAAGGATTCTTCCTACACTTTTTGTTAAAATTATTGATATGATCTATAAAAATTAGAAAGATCCTTATAGACTCAAGATAATTCAATATGCTTATCTTACATCTCATTTTTGGTAAACACTCATAGGTTAACTTCTACTTGAAATATGTCATTAGAGATATGGCTTTATAGGTTGGACCTTGATTTATTGAGCTCTACCTCTTTGGATTTAGCCTCAACATTGTGGCATTGAACCATAGCTTTCAATCTTACAAGCTCCATCTTGGTATTTTCTAGCTATCGAGTCACCTTGATGTAGTCTATGGTAATGGGTATTTGTGCCTCTTCCATTATCTCAACTCAATCAGTGGGCCTAGCATGGTTTAGGTTGAGGTTGATAGCTTGAATAATATATTCCTCGGTAACATCTATCCTTGGGGATTGAATACTTTGGGGGTCAGATGAGAAACCATAAGGTATTGTTGTGTGGGGTCATAAAATGACCACATGTGAGTTTGAGCATAGGTATTTGCCTAATTCCCTCTCTTTATTTCCATTTGGGCCTTTTATGATACTCTTCTTACATTCACCTATTACTAGTACTGATATGACAATTGAATGTTAACACCCGTAAAGGGGATTCCCTATAGCAGTGAAAATGGAATATTTACTTGTTGATGTGAAGTAACATGCACCATTATTATAGAGGAAGTTAGATGTAGGGTGAGCATGGAAGGGGAGAATTATGGGAGCCCATAGATCAAGAAGAATGGTGAGGACAACATGATGGAGGATGATGCTAAAGTTGAAGTTGATGGGGTGAGGAAAGGCATGTAGGAGGAGATCAGGACCATAAAGGAAAATGATGCAATCTTGGTATAGGATTAAATATAAGAAGATGAGGGGCCAAGGTGGTGCTTGCATAATTATTAGAGACCACCAGAACCTAAGGTGATATGGTGTATAAAACTATGGAGGTGATGAGAGAGGTGGAGGTGGAAAAGTGGGGACCTAAGACACATATTTTAATCTGTGTAGGCTTGAGTGGAGAGCTAGATTTGAGTACCTTAGGCCACTTATATTGGGATATATTATTTTTTATGTACTTGGAGAGAGACTATTATTATTTTAAATATATGGAACATGAGTACATGAGAGATGGCCATGAAGAAGGATTTTTAACCTCTAAGACCTTGACCTCTTTCGACAGTGGCATGACTCCTGCTATAAACCCAAGAGTATTTTCCTCCTCTTCTTATTCTCCTTCTCATCGTATAATTATTTATGGGGAGGATTATTCCTCTAAGAATCCCTCTTGTTGATGATGCCCATCCCAAAGTTTATCAAATATTTCATCTGTGTCTTCCTCACCAAGCCTGATGTAGGGTACGTTGATCTCATACCTATATTTTTTAAAGATGTCTATTTCTCTTCACTCCATCCTAACTGTGTGAGTTACTTATTCATCACCTTTGAAAATTTATTGGTTTGATTGTGATCATGGATCTTCTCATAGAAATAATCCCATTTTTTGATGGCATCAATGGAGATATGAGCTAACTGCACATAGTTTTAGGGAATGTCTTCCTTGGGCAACTTCTTATGCTCTAGGTAAGGCTAGGCTTGATGCCTATGGGTGTTATAAATCTTAAAGTTTGTTATATATCTTATTTGATCATAGTTTCATCTATTATCTATTAGGTTGAGGCCAAGCTCTACTAGCTTGGCTATGAATAGGCATATGAATAGGCATTCTTAGTGGCTTTTTCACACTATAATGCCTCCTCTTATGAAAGAGACATCATGCAAGCCTTTCTTCTTCTTCCCTAACTTATAGATGGAATATAATACATTAAGTTATCAATTATACTGCTAGGATAGTGTTTTGTATATCATCATGCATAGGAGTTAGAAGGGTTTTCCCTAGAAATCATGTACTCGAAAGAATGAGAAGTGGGCTCCCTAGAAGTAATTGGCCGATACCTTGCTCTTAATGAGCCATGATAGATAAAATTTGGTCATTCTATATGTAAGGGGGTCCATGTTGAGGCTGATGAGAACTAAAGCCTTAAAAATATCTATAAGCTTGTAGTAGTCCCTAATGGCAGATAGGACGTAGGTCGATACATTGACTAGGTTTATCAAATTGGGGAGGATGTATATTTCAAAGGATTTAAGGTCAAGGTATATAGAGAAGAACTAGGGATGATGGAATAGAATGAGATATAGAAGGAGAAATGAGTATTAGAAGGTACCCATTGTTGAAAAAATTTATATCTTATCTTTTATGGAGGAGGCAATGGATTTTGTAAAATCTAACCTAAAAGTTTATCCCTTCTACATAAATGTTATGAGGAAGAGTAACCCTATCTAGAAGTCTTCAACATTGGCATCAAATTCCATTTCAAAGATGAAGGACAACATGGATAGAGTATATCTCAAGTGATTCATGATAAATCTCTTGAGGAAAATGGGCATAAGAGGTATTTCTATGATTTAAATTTTGAGGAGAAAGCCAAGGAAGTCTCCCTTTTATTAGACTTAAGAATCCCAAATAGTTTAGAGGTTGTCTATGTTATATATCTTGGCCTCTTGATCTTGGGGAGCCAAATAATCTCCTTAATGTTATATGTGCCCATTTTTACCCTTAAATGGGTATTTTCATTAATTTTTCCATAGTGGCCTTAATATTTTTTTACACATACAGTGATGATTTCTAGGTAGGGATGAACATAAAGCACCATGAAATGTGCCAATATGCGTTCCCATAACTAGAAATTAAATGAGTCATAGTCATTTATGTTATCCCTTATGATCATTTAGGCATAAGCACTCTCTCTTAGAGTCTTGGGGTTCTTGGCCAACTTTGGGTTGAAGATATTATCTACAAAGTTGGTGACTAATGTTCTATCCCTCCAATCCCCCTTAGATTATTTTTGATGTTGGGAGCATTTTCTTTTTTTGGATTAGGGAAAAAGCATTGGATTTTCTTATTGCATGTTTAAGGGAAATGTCACCCCTATTAATCAACCCATAGGTTATTTTTTTGATAGGATATTGGTCACTTCCTAATGAAGATGTAGAGGCTTTCATTGTTGAGGATTTTACTATGAAACCACTCTTTATTTCTATCAAAGGTATGGATTAATGGTTCTCTACTTTTCTACTTGAAACTATAGACTCATCCCTTCTTTCTTCTCTCCATTCACTTGATGTTCTTGTTGCTCTCAATATGTCTAATGTTGGCCTAGATGAGATGAGTGTATTCATACATTAATGCCACTATGCAGGCCCATGAAGGAAATTTTTTAAATTAGGTACCCCCATAAATGATAAATTTGGTGTACATGCTCAAAGGGCCACTTGTGAGAGATTTTTGGAAAACATTATGTGGAGTCATATAAAAATAGGGCATTTAGAATTAATGGTAAGTAAGGTGGGTAGATAATTGTCTTTTAGAGAGTTTTTTTTAAAGATTTGGGAGGACTAGGGAGGGGATGCATGGTGACTATAAGATTAACGTGTGGCAATAACACTTATTTGAAAAGGAAACAATAAAGGGAAAGAAAATGAAGTAAGGGGAAATTAAAAAAAAAAGAAAAAATAAACACATGATAGAAAGGGAAACTAACTAATTATGTATAAGGGAGAAGGGTAAGTTAGTTCGAATGATTTAATTTGATCCCATTGATAGGGATCTCTAATGTGTTTCCTTCTTGATCTTATAATTCATAAGCATTCCTTTGCCTGTCACTGATGATGTGAAATGGTCCTCTCCAAAGAGAGTCAAACTTCACATGTTATCCTAGCTTTGCAACCTACTGATCATATTTGAGAATTAAATCTCCAAGTTTAAATCCCAATTTTGATTACTTCCCATCAAAACATTGCTTAACCTTTTATTGTCTGATGATCTTCACATCACTTGCCTATTCCCTCACCTTATGTAGTTTGAGTAATTCATCAAGCTAATCTTCCATTTCTCTATTTTCTTCAATTTTAATTACCTTTAAGAGCTATTATGTAGGGATTTCTAATGATAGGGGTGATGCAACCAACCCATAGGGTTGTATTCACATGTAGGTGCCACTACTTATCATCACACATTATTTTGATCAGTCTGATCAAATTTTTGTTGGTAGACTCTGGCAACCCATTCCTTTATTGGTAATAATTAGATGAATCCTTTGGGATTTTACATCTGCACTAATATTTAAACTCAAATGGGTTTTTCCTATAATTATTCCAATATTTATGAAGATATATAAGTATCCATCATGAATTATTATTCAAAATCACTCTCTATATTACTTAAGGCACCATATTAACAATCCCTACTCACAAATTCTCACAATTCTCAGCTCAGCTCTCCATAATTTCTTAATGCTATTAAAATTTTAGTGCATCTAATTATTTGACCATATGAGGAGATGGGTATGTATACTATAATTCCCCTAGGCAATATCATAATCATATTATAATGGATATTTATACTCTAAAACTAATGATAGGAGAAGTAAGTCAATAACTATCTTCTAGGGAATGCTTTTTAAACTTAGGAGGGCTAGGGCAAGGGCATGTGGAAACTAGAGGTGAATTTGTGCAAACAAAACTTATTAGAGAGGAAAATAATAATAATATACCTTTCAAATATGAAAATGAGTAGATTTACCCTTCAAGGTATCTCTTAGGAGATACATTTCAAATAGGGATAAGAGTGGATTTCTCCTTCAAGGAACAAGTGCAATTTTCCTTTACATAAAAGGCACTACTAGGTGAAAATTTTAAGGCCATTGTAATAAATTCAAGGTATATCCTAAGAGATGCATCTAAAACATTAATAAGAGTGTATTTCCCCTTTCAAGGTATTTCCTAAGATAGACCTTTCAAATAGGTATAACCGGGGATTTATCCTTCAAGGAACAAGTGGAATTTTCCTTTACACAAAAATCACTAATGGTTGAAATTTTGAAGGCCTTTAAAATAAATTCAAGGTATCTCTTATGATATACCTTTAAAAAATATATAAAGATTGGATTTCTCCTTCAAGGTATCTCCTAGAAGATACCTTTCAAACAGGCATAAGAGTGGATTTTTCCTTCAAGGAATAAGTGAAATTTTCCATTACATGAAAGCTACTAATGAGTGAAATTTTTAAATCCATTTTAATACATTTAATTTATCTATTATAATATATCTTCCAAACATTCACAAGAGTGGATTTCACCTTCAAGGTATCTCTTAGGAGATACATTCCAAACAAGGACAAAAGTCAAATTTCCCTTCAAAGAACAAGTATAGTTTTCCTTTACATGGAAGGAACTACTGGGTGATATTTGGAAGGCCCTTGTAATAAATTACAAATATATATTAGGAAATACCTTTAAAATATTCATTATATTGGATTTCACCTTCAAGGTATCTCATAGGAGATACCTTTCAAATAGTCACAAGAGTGGAGTTCTCCTTCAAGTAACAAGTGGAATTTTTATGTATAAGAAAGGAACTAATGGGTGATATTTTTAAGGAATTTTTAATAATTTAAAGTTATATTTTATGAGATACCTTTAAAAAATTCATAAGAGTGTATTTCTCCTTCAATATATGTCATAGGAAATACCTTTCAAATAGGCACAAGAGTGGATTTCTCCTTCAAGGAACAAGTGGAATTTTCATTTACACAGAAGGAACTATTGGGCAATATTTTCAAGGCCTTTTTAATACCTTAAATTTATCTCTTAGGATAAACCTTTCAAATATGCACAAGAGTGGATTTACCCTTCAAATTATCTCTTATGAGATACATTTCAAATAGGCAGAAGAGTGGATTTTTCCTTCAAAGAATAAGTGAAATTTTATTTTATATGGAAGCCATTAATGGGTGATATTTCGAAGGCCTTTGTAATACCTTAAAGGTATCTCCTAATAGATACCTTTCAAACATATAAAATATTATATTTCCCCTTCAAGGTATCTCTTAGGAGATACCTTTCAAAGAGCCACAAGAGTCGATTTCTCCTTCAAGGAACAAGTGGAATTTCCTTTACATAGAAAGCACTACTAGGTGATATTTTGAAGGCCCTTATAATACATTCTATTTATCTTGTAGGATACATATTTCAAACATGCACAAGATTGGATTTCCCTTTCAATTTATCTCCTAAGAGATAGATTTAAAATAGGGATAAGAGTGGATTTCTCCTTCAAGAAATAAGTGAAATTTTACTTTACATGGAAGGCACTACTGGGTGATATTTTTATGGCCCTTATAATACCTTCAAGGTATCTCCTAGGAGATACCTTTTAAAAATTCACAAGAGTGGATTTCTACTTCAAGGTATTTATGAAGAAATACCTTTCAAATAGGAATAAGATAGGATTTATCTTCAAGGAAAAAGTGGAATTTTCCTTTACATAGAAATCACTACTAGGTGATATTTTGAAGGCCCCTATAATACTTTCAAAGTATCTCCTAAGAGATACCTTTAAAAAATTCACAAAAGTGGATTTATCCTTCAAGGTATCTCCTAAGAGATACCTTTCAAACAAGCATATGAGTGAATTCCCCATTTAAGGTATCAAAATTAAAAGGCATCACCTAAGATATTTATATGAATTGGGAGTCACTAGGTGTTGAGAAATAGATGAGTCATCATGTAATGATGCATTTCAAGAATACACGAGGTAATAAAAAAGTGCCACATGTCCAAATTTTGAGTCAACTAGACAACTTAATAATATTTAGGACACATGAGTACTTAGTTGTATTTGAGGTGGTAGCCACCTATTTAAAGATGGCAATATTTAGCCTTAAAGCTAGAAATGACAGAAAATCAAATTCAAATTAAAGATAAAATGAATTCTAGATCAAATAATTAATAAAAGTAATAGTTCAATGTTTAACAAGCTTGCCCATTAATACAACATGAACTAGGATTGCCATCAACATTGCATTAATCAAGCTGGCCAAAAAGGTCCTATGTGTATTCATCCTACATTAACATAATATATGATCTTGTCAATTAAAATTTTAAATCCATGGCTGAATTAGGAATGTTTGAAACTTTTAAGTTATAATAGGTTCCATTTCTCTATTCACATGAGACAAACATAGTCTTTCAAAACACCAATTTCAATACCATTGTATTGACAATGGATGAGAAATATTATAATTACTTTTTATACCATGTGGAGAGGTTTCCTCCCTAGACATCTGCCTTCTAAGGGATAACTATAGCTTATCCATTGACTTCATCAATAAATCCCCCAAGTGTTTCTTTAAATAATATATGGATTAAGTAGGTGTAATTGATTAAAAATACATACAAACAACACCATATATATAAGGTTATCTATTTATATATATAAGGTGTGTATGTGTGTGTGTGTGTGTGTGTGTGTGTGTGTGTGTGTGTGTGTGTGTGTGTGTGTGTGTGTGTGTGTGTGTGTGTGTGTGTGTGTGTGTGTGTGTGTGTGTGTGTGTGTGTGTGTGTGTGTATGTATATATGTATGTATGTATGTCTTTCAAAACACCAATTTCAATACCATTACATTGATAATGGATGATAAACACTACAATTACTTATTCTACCATGTGGAGAGGTTTCCTCCCTAGACATCTGCCTTCCAAGGGATAACTATAGTTTATCCATTGACTTCATCAATAAATCTCCCAAGTGTTTCTTCAGATAATACATAGATTAAGTAGGTGTAATTGGTTACAAATACATACAAACAACACCATATGTATAATGTTATCTACTTATCTACACACACACACACACACACACACACACACACACACACACACACACACACATATATATAAGGATTTTATAATAAATTAGGTGCTTTATACTTATATATATAAACACATTTTTAATTGACTATAGTTTTGATATGATGTATGAAGGTTTAGCTCCAAAGACTAGTGACTTAGCTCTGAATATTGGAAGCTATGCTCTGAAGACTAATAGCTATGCTCCTAAGATGAAAAATCATACATAGATTAAGCAGGTGTAACTGATTACAAATACATACAAATACATACAAACAACACCATATATATAATGTTATCTACTTATCTATATATACACACACACACACACACACACACACACACACACACACACACATATATACATATACATATATACATATACATACACACACACATATACATATATATATATATATATACAGATATATATATATATACATAGATATATATATATATATACAGATATATATATATATATATACAGATATATATATATATATACACACACACACACACGCGTGTGTGTTATATATATATATATATATATATATATATATATATATATATATATATATTTATATATATACAGATATATATATATATATATATATATATATATATATATATATATATATATACAGATATATATATATACATGTGTGTGTGTGTGTAAATATATATATATATATATATATATATATAGGGTTTTTATAATAAATTAGGTGCTTTATACTTATACTAATATATATAAACACATTTTTAATTGACTATAGTTTTGATATGATGTATTAAGGTTTAGCTCCAAAGACTAGTGACTTAGCTCTGAATATTGGAAGCTATGCTCTGAACACTAATAGCTATGCTCCTAAGATGAAAAATCATAAATGGGAAGAATCCACCTCCAACATTGAGAATCAAAACAATGCCATTAGACTAATAGTGTTACAATCCATAATTTGATGTGAGTGTGTTTTCAAAATATCTTGAAAATAAATGATGTGATGGTATTTTGTGATGATGTTTTCAAATGGTCTTTTGAAGAAAGATTGATGTAATTATATTTTAAATATATTTCCTTTCAAAAATATTTTGTATGACACATAATTAATCCTAGTACTTCCAATAATGACCTTTATGACACATCATTACTACTTGATTGGATAAATCACCTTATCATTATATCTCACATGGTATGCTCTGAAGGGAGACCCATAAATGCCACCATCATTTGTATCATTATCACATCATATAACATGCTTTGTTATTAATTTTTGCATTATCACTACCAATAATTATTGTGTCTTATCTCTAGCCTCTTACTTCCCCTATTTCCTTTGTGAATTTGAGATCTATGTTTTTAAATTATAGTCATATTTGTAGTTAAATAGTGTTTTCTCCAAAGATGGGTGGGAGAAAGAAAAAAGTTAACCATAATCCTTTGATGCATTTCTACAAGATGAAGAAAATAGAGATATCTTTGAAACAATAGGTTGGTTTAATTTTTTAAAAATATTTTAGTGATTCCATGAAGAAATTATGTAAGAATTATATGAGACTTTTTACGAAAATCATTGTATTATCAAAGGGAATAACATTCTAGTAAATCCCTCTGTAATTAGTACTCTATCTAGGATTCCTAAGGATGGTGTAGTTGACATTTAAAATATTAGTTTTTATGACCTAATTTACATGTTTTTTGAATGAAATGAGCCATACTTAATACTAACAAAATCCCCCCCAAGGAGTGGCCAAGGGAATTATAAGAGAAATTCTTCCTCAACCTTGGCAAAATGTTATTTTTTGGATAATGAAATATATCACTTGTGATGGTCAATTTAGAGTAATGGGTGGGTATTCTATGAGAATCCTTCTTCACTTGAGGAAATGAGCTATTTAAGCAGAATATAAGATTGATCTTCCCTCTTTCCTTCATATTAATCTAATTAATGTTCCTTGGAAGATAAGATGATGTTTTGGGTTTACCCACCATCATAGGATGGTTACACTCATTTTTCATCATTATTCTCTTAGTAAACTAAGGGGTGAAAGGGATTGGTCCTCTTTACCCTTAAAATTTTCTCTAGTTCCTAATAAAAGGACACCATACCCTACCTCTCCTCCTTACACTATAATATAGATTAAAGAACCCACAGTTGAAATTTTAGAATGACCATCTCCACCATTGGTTCTAAGGATATTTTGTCAAATATCAAAGTGACAAATAGGACTCTCTTCAGACACTCCTCATCCTACTCTAACTAAAATCCAATACATTCACTGACTTATCTTGCAGGAATAAGAATAATAAGAAGATGTGTAGGCTATAAAAGAAGTTATATTTGTAGAGGGAATCCTAGAAAAAGAATTTGTACCTCGATAAGTAGAGTGTCTTGTGCCCTCTATTGCTGATTATGGTAACGCACCCTTGATTGAAGAAGATCCATCTTCTCCATATTTTTTCAATGAAAAAAAAGAATTACAACATGCCATGGATTTATCATGACATAAGGAAAAAATTAGATTACAACAAATAGATTTAGATGTTTTCCATTCAACTTGGAAAGGTAGGGACTTGATGACTTCTAATTTGAAAAAATGGTAGGAAATTGTTTTTACTAGAGTTAGTGAACAAGAAATAATTCTTCAAAGAATAGAAGCTAAAAATATTAAGGTCCATAATGTAATGTTTTCACTAACCCAAGAATTGAGTAATTTTTATAATTCTCTTGCTCTCAAGGACACTTAGATTACTGATTTACAAAATTCTCTTGCTATCGAGGACACTTGGACTACTGATTTACAAAATACCAATGTTGATAAGCATAATTTCATTAATAATCTAAGATAAATTATTTATGATAGAAATACAGTGATTTCCCAACATATTAATAAAATAATATATCTCACCACTATCTCACCACTTAAAATTCTAAGTTACAAGCCTCTATTAAGGCCATGCAAAGAGAAACATGAGAGATTTCCATTCAGACAGAGGATCCAACAAGTGTTATTCCCTATTTCCCTATTCCATTACATGAAATAATCTCTACATGGAATATCACCCAAAAGAAAATTCAAAAATTAAAGGATGAAAATGCCAAACTTAAGGAAGAATCTCATAATCAATTGATAGAATCCCAAATGTAACTATAGAAAGCACATGGTTCTATCTAACACATTTGTGTTATTTTTGAGAAACTATTAGTATGCATGTAACCTTTATCATTACATGATATTTTTAGAAATGGAAGATTCAGTTAATTTCCCTTATTTTTTCACATATCATTGAAGATGAGCATGTATTTATGGACATTTTTCTAAAGATCATTGAAAAAAAATAGGATGCCATTTATGAGTTCTATACTTTCAGTTTGTTGTTAGGATATCAATCTATTTTTTTTTCATAAATTTATTTGTTGGAGAAACACAATTGTGTGACTTTCTCTCCAGTCTAAAGAACCAAATGGAATGGAAATAGGTTAATAATATATTTATGGAATTATAAAGCACCATTAGGTTATGCATGAGACCACAATTTATAAAAGTAAATAAAATTCTTTATTATTTTTAAACACTATACCATATGCATATGAAGAATAAGTATCATGAAATATTGAGATCTAATATTATTTCTTTTAAATATTTTCTAAACCACCATTATGTCAAGGTTTCAATGCATGTCTTATCAAGTGGGAGATATTACCTACTGAGTTGAAGCACATGGAAGTCCTCAGTCCCACCAATATTAAATGGAGTCTAAGAAGAACCAAAGTAGTTTGATAGATAATCACTCAACACGTAGAAGAAAGAGGTTTAGATGTATACATTGGGATGAGGTTTAGGCCTCCTATCATTTTATGTCCTCTATCTCCATGATAACATTGTAATTATCAAGAAAAAGTCAAATTTGAAGCGTAGGTGCCTAAATTTGTTAGAGATCTTGGATTCTTGCTAAGGGACCAACATGATTGGGGCCATAATTTTGAATTTTATGATCTGAGTTAGAGGTTTGAATTAAGAAATTAAAATTAAGGATTAGTCATCCCACTTCTTTATGATAGGACATGCAAAAGGTAAAGTGTGGGGGAGAAATGATGAGCATTTCATATAGTTCATCATAGTTATATAAATTTTCCCTAAAATGTTGTGTTTGGTTATATATTGTATTACATTTAATAGTTAATGTATGATCTAAATAGTATATCAATGCAATTTTTCCATTATTTGTATGTAATTTATTGTTGATTCTTTACCTTGTTATTATGTCTAACTTGGATGAATAGCATAGTTTTGAGTATAGCAACACAGCCCATAGATGGATAATTTTGAGTAGAATAATACATCCCAAGGATGGGGTAATTTTGAGTACATAAAAACATCCTAATGATGGGGTAATTTTGAAAAGGCAACACATAATTTTTACAACTCTTTCAACTATGATTTTTTTGATTTGGCAAGAAAGCTCTGATGATTGAATGTTCTAAATACACTCCAAAGTTACTCTTAATACACTCTAAATTTTCTCTAAATACATACATAGGATTCTCTAAATAAGTATAAAATTTCTCTAAAGATCTAGACAAAGTGATCAGAAGACCTGTACCAGATGCTTTGAAGATATATGGATCTGCTCTAAAGACTACAAAAGTTATGTGCAATACATGCTGCTAAGAGAAATTATGATCATTTTAAAACAAAAAAATTGTTTTAAAAAAATAATTAGATGGAAATGATAGATGGAAACTAAAAAAAGGAGCAACCATACAAATATTAAGCCCCCTATTGTTTCCCACCCCTCAAAATCTTCTCCCTAAACAATATTTGTTCCTATATAATAGGTGCATATATTTTATAAGATTTTTTTATATATAATGATGAATGAGACCCCTCTACACAAGAATATCAAAGCATGAGAGAAACTTTCTCCACCCCAAATAATAATGCTAGGTGTTATTCAGTCATTCATTCATTAAAATTTATGACACAAAATAAGAGAAAATTTTGCCACCCCAAAAAATGACTTTTTAACTCAGTCTAAAATAGAAATAATTCAACTAAAATAATAATAACCTAGAATAGGCCAAAAAATGATTTTTTAACTTAGTCTGAAATAGAAACAATTCACAGTATCCTGAATAGATCCTATAGATGAATGATGAGAAGAGATAGACATGGTGGAACCATTGGAACTCTCTCACATCATGGGACTTTTTTACTATGATTATTTGCTTATAGTTAATAAAAAAATGTTTGTTTTCTCCTCACATTCACCATTTGGATCTCTATTGAATAAAATTAAGTACTAAACAATCCTAATATCCACCATTTTATTATCTCAACCATTTCATTATTTGCTTATAGTTAATAAAATGTATGTTTTTCCCTGACATTCACAATTTGGGTCCTTATTGAATACAAGTAAATTCTAAACAATACTAATATCCACCATTTTATTATCTTCTATTTCATTATTTGCTTATAGTTAATAATAAAGGTCTACTTTCCCCTCACATTCACCATTTGGGTCCCTAATGAATACAAGTAAGCCCTAAACAATCCTAATCTCTACCATTTCATTATTTGCTTATAGTTAATAAAAAAATGTATGATTTTCCCTCACATTCATTACTTGGGTCCCTATTAAATACAAGTAGGTTCTAAATAATCCTTAGCTCCACCATTTCATTATCTCAGCCATTTTATTACAAAAATCTAGGTCTATCTGAATCTCAGTGATTTCATAACTTAAATCAATAAACAATGAATAAAAGGTAATTGTCAAGCCAAAGAAATCACACATTTTAGATGCAGTAAAATAATGCATTACATAGATTAAATACTTGACAAGAAGCACCTATAGAAATGACAATGAAAAATGGGGTCAATGCTTCCGCCACTAACACCACAGTTAACCTAACATTCAATAAAAGAATGTTTTTCAGTCTTAAAAAGAGAGAAAAAAAAACATAGAGAAAATAATGGAAAGATAAAAAGATAAACTTAACCCTAATTTTGAATTATGGGAGAATTTTTAATTCTATACTAATTTAAAAGTTTATATAAAATTTTGTAACTGATAACATTATTTTAAAAAAATGTTTATATAGTTAAACATATTAAACATTTAAAAAATGTACATTATTTAATAAAAATATTTAAATATTTAAACATGTTTAAAAATGATTAATAAACTCAGATAGTTTTTAAATATAACAATATTTACAAATTTTTATTGTTTATTATAATTATTCTAATTTAAAAAGTTTATTCATATTTGTTCATTAAATTACATGATTAAATTGTCTAATAGAGATTTTACTCTTTAATTTTAGCCCCCATAGAATACCTTTGAGATAATTTAATTCACTAATTTAAATACCTATGAGAGTGAGTTGCCTTTCTTGAATTAAAAAACTAATATTTGTAGATGAATTTGAGCCTAGAATGGTAATAAAAATAAGTGACACAAAATCATACCTAGTAACTCAAATACCTAGACTTGGAAAAGGATTTTATGAGGTTATCTAAATTATGGTTATGTGATGGCATAATTATTCTACACCATACCAATATATAAACATTAAATTTTCATTCATGAAAATGATTCGTGTGATATCTTAATAAAAAGTTAGGGTTAAAATTTTTGGCCAACAACACATTGAGTACTTTAACTTTGAAGCCCAATATTGGGGTCAAAACTATATGACCAAATCACATCCATGTAAAATCAATTAAATTTAAATTGGAAACTCGATAAGTAAGCAACTTTACTCCTTTTGAAAAAAATATTGCAATATAAGTATAAAAAAAAACTTCATTTATCAAGATTATATAAATTATATTACTGATAAAACATAACATTTAATTATATCTCTTGGGAATATTTTCAAAGGCATTTTGAACATTAACTAGTACATCCCAAGATGTATACATCTTAAAATTCACTCACTCCATTTAACATCACTAGTATTATTATTAATCGACACTAATTTCATTTATATAACTTATTCCCTTTCATCTCACTAATTTATCACCCCTTTGTAATTATTTATCAAATGTTCCCCTTCATTATTTTCCATCTACTAAATTTATCCATCCCCAACAATCAATTAATTAATATTCTAAATCCCCAGTATCTTATCATAATTCCCACTTATCTATTATTATAGAATTTTAAATTCCCATGGCCCACCTACCCACCTATAATAGCCTATTCCTAGGCTCTCTACACCCCTAGTCTCTAATCACCCACCTAATCCCTATCTAATCCCCTACCTAATCCTAATTAGTCCCTAAGAGTATTCTAAAATTCTCCAATTTTATAATTCTCTTTATTCTCGCCCCTCCTCTTTAAAAGCCTCTAAATTTAAAGGCTTCCAAGAATAATCCCCAAACTATATATTATAATTTATATACTGGAGTTGAATCTTTTTATAGATGTATTTATATCTTAAGATTTGTATTTGAGACAAAAACTTTTAAATCAAGGTAAATAAAACAAGGTGTGTATTTTTCACAATCCTCATTACAAATGATTAAAGAATTAAAGGAAAAATATTCTCTCATTGAGAATAACTAACCTAAAAGGTATCCAGATTATGTGCTTGATTCAAAATGTCTTGTATAACCCTATTGCATTAGAGGTATCATTTCATCTCTTTCCACCATGCTATGTGGCACTAAAATTTATGACTATGAGAAATAATCAGGTGACCCTGACCATGATTGAGAAATGAAAGTCCATGCATTAAACAAGTTATTAAAGTTTGGAGACACTACATTAGCCTCATACAATACATGAAAATTTAAGATAATTCCATATTATAGTGTTATTAATATTAATGAACCAAAATATGATACCAATCAAATAGTGAACATGATGGTGCCACAATGGGCTATATTAAAAAATACATTTCACAAAAAATACTAGATTCACAAAGCCTTTGGTCATTCTTATTACAAAGTTGGTTTAGTGTCAACTCATATCAGACTCTCCCTACACCTGTAAGCAACTCCTGAGTATATTTGGTCAATCCCTTACTTATACAAGTCCTACAAAATTACACTTTATGGGTCTCCTACCATGTGTTTTGGATCACATAAAGGGGATCATCAAAATTAAAAAATGTTAGAAAATCCACTACAAGATGAAATTATAATGAAAATTATAGAAGTTCAAATATGGAAATAGAAGTAAAATTATCATCATGGAAGTTACTTTGGAAGCAATGGTAATTATTTATAAATAATGATTAGGCCATTCAATACGTAATAAGTGGAGTTTCATGCACATTTTTTTCAAGATGTGACATTATTAATAATTAGGAGTAACTAAAGTGGGCTTGGTATAATAGTAAGCATACACATTGGAATAGATGGTGTCCTTTGAACATATATGTCTACTTCAAATTTTTATCATATTTCTAAACTCAAAATTATTCTTGGTTGCTTCTAAATTTTTTAGTGCCATTGTAACAAAAAAAAATATCCCTTAAAATCACCAACACAATACTTGATCACCCACAACTGTGCTCCTTATCTAACGAATAAAGATTCCCCTTGATCAAAACCAAGGGAGTTACGATTTTGACATAGAGATAATGTGCTAATGACTTATAAATAATATAATGATCTTTCATAATATGAGTGGATTTTCATCTACATTTTTTGAATATGTAACATAATTAAATTCTCTAATAGGGATTTGAGTACTTAATCTTTAGTCCCCTAGGAATACCTTTGAGATAATTTAATTCACCAATTCAAATACCTCTGAGGGTGAGTTGGATTTATTAAACATAGGAACTAATAGTTGGAAACAAATTAAACCCCAAAATGGTAATTAAAATAAGTGACAAAAAATCATACCTATTAAATCAAAGACCTCTTGGGAAAGGATTTTGTGTACTTATCTAAATTATGGTTATGTTAGGGCATAACTAACAGTCTACCTTAGAACACTTA
This sequence comes from Torreya grandis, assembly GCA_037957365.1. NCBI lineage: Eukaryota > Viridiplantae > Streptophyta > Pinopsida > Cupressales > Taxaceae > Torreya > Torreya grandis. The sequence goes on from JARHVA010008638.1 coordinate 389,387, forward strand.
CTATATATAGTATTTCTATATATAGACTTTCCATTTTTAGATTATATTTAAATGTAGATTTAAATAATTTAGGGAATTTTATTTCAATAAAATAACAATAGACTCGTCCCAATAAATTAAACTTGATGGGTCTACTGCCATGGGTTTTTGATCACATCTAGGGGATCATTAGAGTTAGAAAATATTTAATGATTCACTATAAGACCATAGTACAATTAAAATAGAATAAAAATTATCATCATATAAATTTAGAAACAATGGTAATTATTTATAAATAAGTATTAGGCTCTTGCATAACACATGGAGTTTCATCCACATTTTTTAAAGATGTAACATTATTAATTGTTAGGAGAAACAAGTGGTGGTGGTATAATAGTAGGCTTACCCAATGAATAGATGGTGTCTTTAGAGCATATACATCCACTTAAATTTTTTATAGCCCTCAAAGAATACATTTGAGATCATTTAATTTACCTATTCAAATACCTGCGAGGGCAAGTCACCTTTCTTGAACATACAAACTAATATTTGGAGACAAATTTGACCCAAAAATGGTAAATAAAATAAGTGACACAACATCATACCTAGTAATTTAAAGACCTCTTAGGAAAGGATTTTTTGTGCTTATATAAATTAATAATGGTTATGTGAGGGCATAACTAGTATTATACCTCATAACACTTACTATATATAGTATTTCTATATATAGACTTTTCATTTATAAATTGTATCTAAATGTAGATTTTTATAATTTATAAAATTTCATTCCAATAAAATAGAAATAGGATTGTCATAATAAATTACACTTAATGGGTTTCCTACCATGGGTTTTGGATCACATCTAGGGGATCATCAAAATTAGAAAATGTTCAATAATCTATTACAAGACTATAGTACAATGAAAATTATAGAAGTTAAAATATGGAAATAGAAGTAAAATTTTTATCATGGAATTTACTTTGGAACTAATGGTAATGATTTATAAATAATTATTAGGCTCTTCAATGCATATTATGTGGAGTTTCATCCACATTTTTTTGAAGATGTAACATTATTAATTATTAGTAGAAACTGAAGTGGTGGCGGTATAATAGTAGGCATACACATTGGAATAGATGGTGTCTTTCAAAAATATATGTCCACTTCAAATTTTTATCATATTTATAAACTTTAAATTCTTCTTACTTACTTCTAATATTTTTTATCATCATTTTAATAAAATCAAGTTATCCATTGTAATCACCAAGACAAAACCTGATCACCCATAGTTGTGCTCCTTATCTAATGAATACATATGCCCCCTGATTGAAACCAAGGGAGTTTCAGTTTTGATGTAGAGATTGTGCTAAATATTTAGAAATAATATAAGGCTCTTGCATAATATTAGTGGAGTTTCATCCACACTCTTTGAAGATTCAACATAATCAAATTATCTATTAGGGATTTGACTCAATTTTTAGCCCCCCTGAAATACCTTTGAGATGATTTAATTCACCAATTCAAATACCTATGAGGGCGAGACACCTTTCTTGAAATTGCAAACTAATATTTGGAGATGAATCTGACCCCAAAATGGTAATTAAAACAAGTGACACAAAATCATACATATTAACTCAAAGACCTTTTGGGAAAGGATTTTGTGTGTTTATCTAAATTAATAATGGTTATGTGAGGGCATAATTAACAGTCTACATTAGAACACTTACTTTGTATATTATTTCTATATATAGACTTTCTATTTATAGATTCTATCTAAATGTAGATTTGTATAATTTAGGGGGTTTCATTCTAATAAAATAGTAATAGGCTCATCGCAAAAAAATACACTTGATGGGTTTCATACCATGGGTTTTGGATCACATCAAGGGGATCGTCAAAATTAGAAAATGTTCAATAATCTACTACAAGACCATAGTACAATGAAAATTATAAAAGTTCAAATAATATGGAAATAGAAGTAAAATTACCATCATGCAACTCTAGAACCGATGGTAATGACTTAAAAATAGTTATTGGGCTCTTTAATGCATAATAAGTGGAGCTTCATCCACATTATTTTGAAGATGTAACATTATTAATTATTAGGAGAAAACAGTGATGGTGGTATAATAGTAGGCATACATGATTGGAATAGATGGTGTCTTTTGAACATATTTATCCAATTCAAAACTTTATCTTTTTTCTAAACCCAAAATTCTTTTTGTTGACTTATTAAATTTTTAGCACCATTATAACAAAATTAATTTATCCATTATAATCACCAAGATAAAACATGATCACCCACAACTGTGGCTCTCCTATCTAGCAAATACAGATGACCCCTAATCAAAACCAAGGGACTCATTACAATTTTGATGTAGTTATTGTGGTAAGAGGTTATCTATTTACATGAATAATGCAAGTCATCATAGACTAAAGCATTGCACGGTTATTCAAATACCGATAAGTTTGTGCCCATAATTATTTTTAAGATGAACTTATTTTGACATCAATGTCATGGAATTAGAGTAACTAATAGGTTTAATTGTCTATTTACATTCTTTCTCTTCACATAACCCCTCTTAACCACCCATTCCCCACCCATTTTAGCACCCCCCCACCCCGCACACACAAATTACATTATTTATTAGATAAATATAATTGACATATTATAATAAATATATCATAATATTTTTATATATTAAACTAATTAATAATATTAATATTGTATAAATATTATATATTTTATAAAATATATTTTAATATTAGTCAATATTATTATATGATATAATACATATGTTAATATAGGTTATAAATGATTGTTATATATTATATATTTCACTATAATATATTTCAATACATTATATATATATATATATATATATATATATATATATTGTTAATTATATAGAAATAATATTATATTTTTAATAAAATTAAATGAATTTTTATGCCTTTAATGTAGTGTATAATGTCATGTAACATGAAGATGGGCTTAAATATTATGGGGTCAAAAATGTGATCAATGGTATACATTTAAAACTCTATGGTACTTCACCATGTGCGCAATAGATTAATTTGAAGACAAAATCTATCAAACATTAATAATTTTTTTTAAGCAGTGGGAATTAAATTAAAATAATCACATATCAACAAAGTTAAATCACATATCCCTTCTCCATCACAAAAGGTGAATTTTTATTAATGGAAGTAAATGATCCATGCATCGTTATCAATTGAATATGTACTGAAGTGATTTGAAAATCATAGTTTATAGGGCCAAATCACATCAATGTAAAATCAATTAAGTTTAAATAGGAAACTATAATCCAAGCAACTTTACTCTTGAAAAAATATTTTAATACAAGAATCACAAGAAATTCATTTATCAAGATTATAAAAATTATAATATAACTATATATTATTAATGGCAAGGAAATAATATTATTTTTTTTAACAAAATTAAATGAATTTTTATGCCTTTAACGTATTGTATAATTTTGAGTAACATCATAAATTGGGTAAATGTGATCACAAGAATGTATTTAAAACTCTATGGTGTTTCACCATGTGTGTAACATATGAGGTAGATTACTTCGAAGAGAAAATCTATCAAACATTATTATATTTGGGAGGAATTAAATTAAAAGTTAAAATCACATTTCATGAAGTTGAAATCATGTCACAAGCATTAACTTTGATGTTGTAGATAACATGTAGCATGGGATAGTTGGTAAGAATTCAAATTATTAATTTTTAGTAGCCCTTCGAACTTGGTTATAAAAAGTCAGAAAACTATTAGATTACATACAAATTATACAAAGGAATCAAGTCTATTCTAATTTAAAAAGTGACCATCAAATTCAAGTTAACCCTCAAGGCTTTTGAACTATAATTTAAATTGGTGATATGTAATTGTTATGTTAAACATATTCAAATTAAGATAAAATCCCAATGAATATCTATCCTAATGAGATTGTTTGTCCCCTTAAATATTTTATTTTATTTATCTAGTTTATAAGACCAAAATGATAATTTTATTACTAAATTTAATTTTGAAGTTTGATTGTGATATGTATTTCTTGGTGTTTCTAACTGTAGGTGCCATAAAGTGAGAGGGAGATATGTTCATCAGTTTCCATGGACAAGACTGGTAGGCATTTGTGACTCATATATACCATGGCCTTGTTCGTGATTTTTTAATAATTCATAGTTACTAAGATACATGTGTTCGATGAAAGTATTTACGAAAGAAGGAATACAAATAAATGATAACCAACCATTGTAATAGATTAGGAGTAGTGATAATTAGCAAACTTTTTCATTCTAAAACCTTAATAGGTGCACCTCATGGATGTGATTAGACACTTTGTATGTGTCCTTACATCCTTTTATATTATGTTCTCCATATACAAGGATGTGATGTTATGTGTTATTTGGATTGGAAAATTATCTCTATCTACTCTTTCTTTTCTTTTACTTCTATAGTTTTGGTCTTTGCTCATATAATAGATTTTAGTTCATGATTTATGCTCCTTTATAGTTTATGATTCTTCTAGATCTAATATATTTTATGAAATTATAGGTTAATGTTTCAAATCTCTTGGTGCATCACCTTAGATTAGATTTACTTTCTTCTATCCATTTTCACCTCCAAAATTAAATGAAGCAGCAAATTCTAAAATCGTAGAGGTTACTTTAAAGACTGCATTTGGTCCCACATCTATAAAGCTTCCCATAGAGGCTTTTTAACCTAAAGCAAGATGTATTTTTTATAATATAATGCTATAAACTCTTTATTCTATATAATATGAATTCATTGTTTCCAACTATAGTTTTGTATTGAATCATATATATATATATATATATATATATATATATATATATATATATATATATATATATATATATATATATATATGTATATATATATATATATGTATATATATATATATGTATATATATATATATATATATATATATATGTATATATATATATAATATATGTATATATATATATATATATATGTATATATATATATATATTAAATAACTTTTTTAAAGATAAAATACTCAAAATTTTTTTGAGCAATGTATATTTCACAATTTTTTAAAGAACATAAGACTGCAAATTAAATAAAATAATCCTACAATTTTTTAGTAACATGCCCTCAAAAATAATTAGCAATCTCCCAACATGGGACCCCTACCTTATTGTAGTTGATTTTAATTAAATGGTAACATATAAAATTGATAGATGGTAATCTTAATATATATAGAGATGTAATTCCTACAATATGGTAATGTCAAATTGTTAACAGTTACTTTGAGAGATAAAAAAGAAAAAAAGCAAAAAATTCTAATTATTCAAGCATTTCCCAATCCACTACTACCACCATCCATTGATGAGAAAGAATTTTTGGGACTAATGGTGTATGATTATGATGTCCCACCTTCTAAAAATAATGAGGTACCTTTATATTTTATGAGGAAAATTTAATGAAAGTTTAATATCCTAAATGAAATTCTTTATTAATTTTATTATTAAGAGTTTTTAAGGCCAATAAAAAGGCTTTCAATAAGATAGATTGGGTGCATATCATGTGCCTAATCAATATGTGAGAATATCTATCAAATAACCACTTTAGCCTAAGATAATCCCCTCTATAGTGAAGGATGTCATAGTGATTGATAGTTTACATACACGTAACATACTTAATGACACCCTCATGTAACATATGAGCCAATTTTTCCATACTGATGCTTATGAGAGTGGATATTGAGATGGTCCAAATAGCACTACTACTCAACCAAACTAATGTAAATCATATGGTGTTCTATGAACTATAACTTCTATTAGATGAGGTAAAAGGATTTGATGTAAACTAATTATGTTGGTATTTCTAATTGGATTTGATGTAAGCAAATTATGGTGATCTGTGATCTATGCAATGGAATAGATGGTGTCTTTGGAACATATATGTGTACTTCAATTTTTTATCCAATTTCTAAACCTAAAATTCTTCTTGGTCACTTTTTATTTTCTTAGTGCCATTGTAACAAAAGTATTTTTTCCACTATAATCACAAAGATAAAACATGATTAGTAATAGTTGAGCTCCTTATCTAGTGAGTATAGATGCACCCTAATAAAAACCAAGGGAGTTGTAGTTTTGATATAGAGATTACATTCTAAGAGAATCTCTCTTTACAGGTAGAATGAAAGTCATCATAGACTAAATCATTGCATGGTGATTCAGATTCCAATCAGTCTACTCCCATAATTAGATTTAAAGATGAAATTAATTAATATTTTGACATTGTCAATGGTTTGCAATTACTAGGTTTAACTATCAATTGTAATTTTACACTCTTTTGATTTACATTACCCCTCTCACCAATATATATATTCATATATTATATGTCATGATATGTGTACGTGTGTGTGTGTGTGTGTGTGTGTGTGTGTGTGTGTGTGTGTGTGTGTGTGTGTGTGTGTACATATATATTAAACTAAGTAATATTATATATAAACTATATATAAATTATATATTTTATATTAAATATATTATACTAAAAATATAATAATACTTTGATTTATAAACTATATTAACATATTATATATTATATAATAATTGTATTATTAAAATATATTATATAATATATAACATATAATATTATATTCCATTATATAATAATATATATTTTAAAACAATATTATATTGTTTAATATTATATATAATATCACTTGCCTTCAATTTGAATTGACTACTCCTGAGGTGCATTTGCATTCAAAAATAGGTGAGAATCCCCAATGATTTTGAAATTCAAATTTACTTTACAAAATAGGGTCTATATAATTTTCACACATTTTTAAGAGGAAAAAAAACCACTGAACATGTTTGACTAGATATATTTCTATTCCTACATATTCTTAGTTTTTTCTAAACATACACTATAGAGCTCTAATAAATCAAAATAAAATAGGTTGTAGAGTGTTTGAAGCGTTGAACATATTTGTTACTATCATTTATGTAGATCCTTATTTTCAGTTATTTAATCTTAATAGTGTTCAATATATTTTTTCACTCTATCTAAAATGTGCATAAATCCTTATTTTTAGGTATTTATTCTTAATAGTGTTCAATATATTTTTTTACTTTATCTAAAATGTGTGATTTATTTATATTGACTTGGCCCTTTTATTCATTATTTAGCATCATAATATGTTATGAAATTGTAAGATTTGGATAGTTGACCTAGATTATTGTAATATTTTTTGCCCTATGAGAGTGCACCTAGTTATGATGTCAGCGAGCCTTCTACTAAAGGAGCGTGCACATGACTATTGTTTAGACAAATAAAGTTTTAAAATTTTTAAATAAAAATTCATTAAAATAATACAATAAATATAATTCCAAATGCTCTATCGATATATACTTCAAATTTTTTTAATAAAAAACCTTGCAATTTTTAAGAATGTGTGTCAAGCTCAGGGAGGGCCTAGGTTGGCCTAGGAAGTAATGAGCCCTGTTGTAAAGAATGTTTCGAAAGGAAAAAAGGTCAAAGGAGTTGAGTGAGTATATAATACAAAAATGGGTAGACTTCACCAATTGTAGTTCAATATGGGTAGAATTCTTGTTTGGTTTAAATTATAAGGAAAATAGTTGCACAGTAATTTCTTTACACCTTTTTTTATCATCTTCATCATATGGTGAAAAATAAATAATTTCATAGATTTAGCCAATAAACCATGCAGTTTAAATGTCTACCTTTCTAAATGAATGAGCATGAATAGTTACTCAAAATTCATCTCAATTATGCATAAAGTAGTGATCCATTACAATCTAAAAAAAAATAGTCCCATTCATGATAATATAATAGGTAATCTCCCATAACTTTATATTATGGAATTTACCAGTAATAATTAACTATACCCTCACCTATAATTAGGATTTGAAATTATGGAGATAGGTAAATGAAATAGTCCAATTCAGTATCCAACTTACTATTGATAAATTTGTGTGTAATCCAAGAGTAAATAAATATAGTCAATTTTATTTCTTGAGGAAATTTATCACCTTAATATTTAAAGGATTAGTAATACCTAAGATTGCATGATAGGAAATAGTAGGTTGAGAATATTTAGATTCATCCACAGGTCCTTTCAGACCATTGATATGTGTCTATGTCAAGGATGAAATGCAAATAATAGAATAACCTTTCTCAAATTATAGGGACAACAATAATATGGTAGTGACACCTTGGGGCTTCACTTAGTTTTACAGGAGAGTTTATGTGGTTACAACTTACCACTTTCTAGTCTACAAGTAGACCCTACTATAGGGACAATAATAATATGGTAGTGACATAATCTACTTGAATTTTTTATGATGTAAATTGATTTATATTTGATAATATAATCCTAAACTCTTAAACAAACAAATAGATATACTTAATGAGCATTAATCTAAAGTGATTTATGTTAAAAAAGTTTAAAATGAGGGAGTAAGGTAGGGAACAAAGAAAGTTCCCTTGTAACAAAAAAAAATAATAGATCCCCTTTGATTTATGTTAGCAACCTAGATAGCATCCAATTGAAATTAGACTACTCAGATCTAATTCATATCTAGACATTGGAATGATCTAAGGTTGTGGAATGCCTGTATCTAGACCAGACCTCTAGTTTTGAGGCTAGATCCTCTAAATATGTGAATTTAGGATCAATTAATTGACATATTTGATGTTGGGATGAAAAGAGTAAAGAATAAACAAAAAAATTTCTTGAAACATAACAAGATCCTATGAACTTTTAAAATATACAAGACCTTATTACTTCAATGTCTTGACTATCAACATATTATCTTAGTACCTTAAGCAGTTGTAGGTGAAGATTTCATGGAATTTAATATTCAACTCAGTTTGGATCCTTATGGTCTCCTTAAATTTCCACAAATTAATGTGTGTTATTACCAAATTAGATTGAAAAAAGAAACTATTATCCATTTAAAAGCATGAGAATCAAAATTTATAGAACACACATAAGAGAACACTATAGATAAACTATCAAATTTTTTAGATCCTTATATTAATTATAGTAAAAAATATTTTATATTTAAAAAGGAGGGGAAAAATGTTGGAGGTTTGTCAATGATGTCTCCAAGGTGACCAAGGATGTTGATGAGGTGTCATGTGTGCTAGAATGACAATGATAAAATGTGCTTCAATGAGCCTCAATATTGTTGCATGGTTCTTTAGTGTTTGACTAAGGGAGGCATTTGATGGATGATAATATTGGTGTGGACATGTTTCAAAGAACCTATGGGGTGTCAAGGGTGCTTATAATGATTATAAAAGTGAGTGGACTTCATCTAGTTGATCATTATTTTTATATAAACATTTTGGTACAGTGGCAAGAAATCTAAGTAGGTAGTTTGTTGATATCACCATTCCCATGTATGGATGAGTCTATGGGATTTGGTCATATGGTTGTGATCACAATAGTCTCATTGACTATGTGATTGAATGTATTCTTCAAGTGACCTAAGAAGGATATTTGATCTTGCTTTGATGTTGTTTAGATGTCTCATGATGAATTAGCTATTGAAAGGTGATCTAGACTCCATGAGGATAATCTATGAAGCATTTAGAGGTGAGACCAATCCATATTCAATATTAAAAATATTAATAAGTTGGATGTGTATTATTTCATAGTTTTCCTATGTACAAGGTCTCTATTAGAGTTGATTGAGCATATGTAGAGGTGAGTAAAGGTAACTATGATCATTTGATGTTAAAATTGTGATCTTGAATGTATAAGATGAGCAAATATTTTTAGTTTCATACAAAATTATGGTTTAGATGCCTTGTGTGTGAGTGAATGATTATTGATGTCTGAGTGAGCTTCGTGGTTGATATGAGAGGAAAATTAGTGTGTTGACTATGTGTATGACCATTTGGTCATGTTGTTGCTATGGTGATAGAGTTGTTACTAAAGATTGAAGAGTGATCCAAAAAGTGGATTTGGATGCATTGAGTGTGTAGAGTTGAGGAGCAGGGTTATTTACAATTTTTAATGTGTCCTAATTGATTTTTATGTGTTGATTCAAGTATGTAATTTGCTTTGTCCAATAGGGTGTGTTGGGTGATAGAGTTGTTGCTAAAGGTGAAGAGTGATAATCATAGTTCCATCATTAGGAATTGAATAAATTACTTCAAAGTTAGATTTGTTCATAGTTGTTACTATGGTCATTCAATAACTAAGGTGTTTGCTGACTCCTTATAAGGTGAAACTTGCTAAAAGTCTAGTTTTTGTGGTTGCTTAGCTAGACAAATGTAGTATCACCTTGTGGGATTATAATGTCACTAAATAAGGGATGGTATTTCCTTGTTCAATTATAGCTAGTATAAATTGGTTTTTCTTATTATATCATATTATTTCAAATGTATCTTCCATTGGGTTTTATTCTCCAAAAGGGTTTCCCACATATAAATATCTTTATGTGTTTTATCTTGGATTGTCTCTCTTTTTCATTGCTATGAATAATGTGTATGATTCATGAATGAGTGTAGTAATTGATTAAGAGTTTGAAAGAGTTTGGAAATTAAATTTGGATTATTTGGGCTCATTCATTTACCCCCCTTTCAATGATTATAACTCTAACAATTAGTATCAAATGAGATTCTTTAGAGGAAGCCTAACAACATAAAGTATATTCTAAATAAGTACAAAGATGGATAAATAATTGAAGAGAGAGAATCAATAGTGGAAATTTTTGATAAAGGCATTTGAATATCAAATATGTATTTTGAAGGTAGATGCCAAAAAGGATGAAAAAGTTATCAATGCTCTCAAGGTTCATTTAGATGATGCCAATAAATGTTTATATTCAAAAGAAAAGAACATCATGTTTGATAAATAAATATTCCATGTGGCATATTTATATTCATGGCACGATCTTGGGTGGGGCCCTCTAATTTTGGGTGGTTTTGAGAGTGCCATACATCGCTCTCATAGGCAATCAAAGTTGGCATCAGGGTTCTTGCCAAATCAAAAGGTGCCATGGTTATATCAAGTCCCTTATAAAGACCTTTGAAATAAACATGGAAAGTATGTCAAAGACCTTAGATTTATCTCCTAGGAGATACTTTGAAATAAAACTCTAATTGTGTGTATTTTCAAGGTATCTCTTAGGATATATCTTGAAAGAAAATTCCAATAGTGTGCATCAGGGTTCTTGCCAAATAAAAAGTGGTCATGGTTATATCAAATCCTTTACAAGGACCTTTGAAATCAACATGGAAGGTATTCCAAGGACCTTTAAGGTATATCCTAGGAGATATTTTGAAATAAAATTACAATCACGTGCATGTTCAAGGTATCTCCTAGGAGATACCTCGAAAGAATAATCTGATCATGTGCATCAGGGTTCTTGTAAAATAAAAATGTGTCATGGTTATATTAAATCCATATTAAAGACATTTGAAATAAAAATATAAGGTATTACAAGGACTTTTTTGGTATCTCCTAGGACATACATTGAAATAAAATTCCAATAGTGTGCATATTTAAGGTATCTCCAAGGAGATATCTTGAAATAAAATTCCTATAGTGTGCATTAGGGTTCTTTCCAAATAAAAAGTTGTCATGGTTATATAAAATCCTTTACAATGAAATTTACAATAAAAATGGAAGATATTCCAATGCCCTCTATTATTTACCCTAGGAGATACATTGAAATAAAATTATAATCATGTACATGTTCAAGGTATCTCCTAGGAGATACCTCAAAAGAAAATTCTAATCATGTCCATCAATGTTCTTGCCAAATAAAAAGGATCCATGGTTATATAAAATAATTTATAAGGACCTTTCAAATTAACATGGAATTTATTCCAAGTACCTTCAATGGATATACGTCAAAATAAAATTCCAAATTATTTTCATGTTCATGGTATCTCCTAAGAGATATCTTGAAAAAAAATTCCAATAGTGTGCATCAGGGTTCTTTCCAAATAAAAAATTGTCATGGTTATATCAAATCATTTGCAAGGAAATTTTCAAGAAATATGGAATGTATTCCAAGGACCTTTGAGGTATCTTTTAAGTGATACCTTGAAATAAAATTCCAATCATGTGCATGTTCAAGGTATCTCCAAGGAAATACCTCAAAAGAAATTTCCAATCTTGTGCATCAAGGTTCTTGCCAAAGAAAAAGGTGTCATGGTTATATCAAATCCTTTTTAAGGACCTTTGAAATTAACATGGAAGGTATTACAAGGAACTTCAAGGTATTTCATAGGAGATGCCTTTGAAAGGACCCAAGCATGTTCATTTTTGAATAAAATTCCATTGAACCTATAATATAGAAACACAAGAAACAATTCATAACAACATTAGAAGGGGTAAAACCATGATTATCTGAAAATATATCCATTAATATAAATGAAGTTGTAGAATAATGTACAACAAAAATAGGTGTGGATGATCTCAAAATTATAAAATGTCACTTAGTAGTGAGTGATATTGGTTCTTACAAACAATAGTAAATTTTAAAGTTAGGTTTTAAGAATATATAAAATCTTAAGCCAACTGACATAGATTAGGGTTTTCAAAAAAATAAAATGATTGCAACACATGAAACATTTGGTGAAATAAATTTATTGGGGAAATTGTCTCAAGCAAATTATTTCATAGGCAAAAGCGACAATGACAAAAATCCTAAAGGGTCTATATAAAAAACATCAAAGGGAACTTTTATAAGGTCCAAAGGGCACTTTAAAAAGTACTTAAGGACAATTTTAAAAGGTTTGAAGCAAATTTTGAAAAGGTTTGAATGGTAGTTTCAAAATTTCTAAAGGGAAATTTCAAAGTGTAGTCATATAAAACACAAAAATTGGTAACTTGAGCCTAGTTAATAACACCTAACCCTTACGTCCCTCTTGCTTGCTCCCATGACCCTCATAGGCATAATTTTCACTAATTCTCAATCATATGTATCCTTCCAAACTTGGTCCCAACTCACCTAGACTAATCTTTCCAAGATAAATCGATCCCCCAATATCCTGTTTGCTTAGGACAATAGTGCCACACTTGGACTATAGCATTGGTGACATTACTATCTATATTTTGCACTATTGTCCAAGCCTATTTCTCACCCCAATGGCCATCTTTTGTTGGTTACCAATCCTTATATTTGTGAAAATAATGTGATTAAATTCAACCCATTACCAATAGATCATGATAAAATCCCATTGAAAGATCATTTAGAAGGGGTTGGCAAATATCACTAAGCAAGTAAGAATACAAGCAAGAAGGCTCAAGAAATCTTCTTTATTCTCTGCATATAGCCAGCCAATACACTTAGAATCTCATTCAAATACATACACCAATCCCTATCCACCTCAATAATATCTTATTTTGAATTTTTCATCTTCATATACATAATTTCACAAAGCACATCAAGTGGGATAACTATATATGGCTTGATCCCTCTTTGGATTATTGATATGTAGATAGTGTACTGACACACATCGTATAAAACACATCCAGTGCATTTTACACACACTACCCTCTCCTTATTGATAAAAATTGGTCAAATCATAATGAAATATAGGGTTTAAATAAATAATCTACTCTATAGGGACCTATATAGACTTCTAGTTGATGAAACTTTGCAAAAAAGGTCACATCGATAGAGAAAACAAAACCTAGAAATCTCAAATCTTTAGTATAGTAGTGGTAGAGGTGGATTATAGTGTTGGTTCCACTATTTTCTAGTTATAGCACTCTTTTACAATCATAAAATGATGTTCAAATCTTAGATTGTGATAGTGCCTCAGTCCTGCATAGGGAATTCTAACCTTTGTCTCAATCTAATCAATCAATTTTTAGCTAAGTTTTATTTTATTCTCATTATTATTTTTAGAAAAGTTCAAATTATAATTAATTTACACAAATAAATAGCTTAAATATTGTCTAATTATTTACTGATTTTACTACTCAGACCCTTTAACTAAATTAGGAATAATATACCAATATTCCCAAGAAGGTTAAATCATTTGGTGAACCTGACTTTGTTTGCACATAAAAACCCTAGAAACCCTAGGGTAAATTTCCTACTCATTTTCAATATATTTTTCTTATTTTTTACCTATATAATAAAATCATAAATTAACATTAAATTATTAAATTTTTTATTAAAATTTAAAGTAATTTTCTTTCAAACCCTAGTTTCATATACTAGGTCCCATCAAATCACTAATTTTCCAATAAATTTATTATTTTTACTTGCATATCTAACTCAAAAATTCACTTTCAATTTTAAATTTTCATAGTAATTGTTCAAATAATTATCTTTCAAACCCTAGTTGCCTATACTAGGTCTCATTGCTTCTTGAGGTATCACTTTACATTCAAAAATCAAATTTTAAATATGGATCTCACTTATTTATAATTTTTTATTACATTTCCTACTAAAAATATGGAGAAAATATTTGGTCCTATCATGTACATGAATATAAAGTTTACCATATGTTAATCCAAAGCTTCATTATTTGCATTTAATGCTTAATTTTTATAATTATAGATGATATTACAAAATTTATTGCTCAAATTTCACAAGATTTCAATATTCCTTTTTCATACTCTCTCTCTCTCTCACACACTCATATGGAAAAAATTTCAAGTTTATCATGCTAAAAATGTCATAAATGTTATGGTCCATATCATAATTTTCTACACATTCATGCACAATTTCATATTTTCTATCCCTTTCTTTATATCTCTCATATGGACAAATTTTCAAGTTTATCATGCTAAACATGTTAGAAAGGTTATGATTCATGTTAAAATTTTCTATACATTCATGCATAATTTCATGTTGTCTCTCAATTGGAATGCTATTTATAAACATATTGTTATACAAATTATCACTCCACTTACATACATTTCATCCCACATATATTGTTTCTACCTAGAGGATCCATTACATAAGCTAACAACCATTTGTCAAGTTTTAATGGCATATCTTATGCATATGAAACAATTCCATTCTCCTTCTTTCCCCCAAGAGGGTGATAACTAATTTCCCTCTAACCAGGTCCATGTTATCACCCCTATAAAAGCTGAGGTAGCCTGTAATATAGTTATTAGTGCATACATTCAGCCTATAGCTTCTTCAAAACTTCTTTAACATATGTGTTACATGTTCAATCAGAAGCAACTAGGGTTTGCACTTGTGAGACTCTAAGGAATTAAATCACCAATATGAAAAAGTTAGTTTTAGATCTACAAATGTAAATCAAATATTACATGAGAAGATCACAAGATTGGAAAATTAGATTACAATATAAAATCCTCAAAGGCATCCTCGTGCCAATCATGTATATATACCTTCACCTAGACAACTGGTTACAAGCAATGTTACATATTAAAACAAGAAATCATAACACATTAACTCTAAAATTAGAGTTTCAAAAAAAATTCAAAGATAAAATAATAGTTCAAGTGAGGTACTAAGGGAAATCATTACATTTAAATTTATCCAAATTACCTCCTCTACATCCAATATGAAGATCTGTATATTATTGTGCATATCATAGAAATCATGGGCATTACATAGATTCATGTTTGGCATTGAAAACACATATACAGTAGATAATTTCTAATGAGGACCCTATACAGGGTAAATCAATCAAGAAATCCATAGTGGCATAGCAATATATTCACAAAGGGTCAAATTTATAAATAGTATAAAAGTGGTTACCAAATCCTAACTCAAAACAAAAAAAATTAGAGCAATAAATAGTAACACAAAAATATGTAAAGTATGAGAAAGATGTAAATCTACCTCTCTAAAATGAGGCTCAACTTTGAAAGTATTATGGGTTTGATCATAAATATCTACAACAGTTTGATTTTCAAGGTCAAGGGTTGGGAAAGCATGCTCAATGCATCACTACTCCTATTCTATCAATTGATAATTTTTGTCACCAAGGTTTAGTATTTATTGAACATCCTAAGGAAATTATTCATAGACACAATTTATCAAAGGAAAAGATCCAAATACAACAAAAGTCAACACAACATTCTAGTCATTCAAAATCAAGATGATAATGATGAGTATAAAAATATAGGTTATTATGATTTCCAAGATACTAACAATGTATATGAATATTTAGATTCATAATCATATCCATTCCCTCTTGATTCTTAATCATGCATAATTCCTTTATCTGATATAGGACACCATGATAGGGAGTCTCTCATGAGACTGATCAATTAGTAGCATCTCTACTCAGCCTTACTTATACATAGCTTCCTTTCAATTTCTTGTGCATAATCTTCCTTTGATTGATTGTACATGGTTCATAACATTTCAAAAAATTCAAAAACATTCAAATATTCCAAAATACAAAAACATACAAATAGCATTCAAAAACACAAAAAATAATTTGGTTGTATGCATCATCCATGATTTACATTTCCACTACTATGATAGACTTACATTTTTTTGATCTATGATTATTGTTTGTCAATTTATCTACATTACCATGCTTTACATGATATTTTTTGAGTGTGTGTAGTGACTTTCAAATCCTTGATTGTTTCACCCTACCTATTGAGGGGGCATCCTACTTATATATTAGAGACACACATCGATATACATACCCACTAGGGACATCTTATACATGACTACACCATTCAAGTTATGTCAATCCTACACCATATACTATAGTTATCATGTTAATGTACATTACTTACTAACTTACACAGATTACTCTATCGACACTCACAAGTATATAGAAATTGTGTATTTCTTATCATATACATAGTCTTGTACTAACATGTCTTGCATAATTTCCCTCTTAATTTGATTAGTTGGATGTGATTTTACTTCTACTTGCTTACATGCTTTATTTTCTTTCTTAGCATACCTAGATTATTTGCATTTCTAAGTTTCTCTTTATCTCTTATATGTACCTCAGGACATTTGTCAATGTCCTTTGCTTTTATTAATGTGTGTGACTTAGGACATTTGCTAATGTCCTTTTCATGTACTCCTTTATATGATTGTGTCTTCCACACCAATTTTTTCTTGATTCAATTATATGTATATGTGGCATTTGAACATGCCTTGTTGCTTGTTTTCTAGTTTGAGTGACATATACCCATGTCCCTTGTTTACTTGGCCCCTTGGCCACCCTTGTATGCTTCTTACTTTTTGCCTTGTGTGCTTGTTTCTTGTTTGCTTCTCATTGTTTGCAATGCCATGATTCACATCATGTATTTACCTTTCGTTCTTAGATGTCATGATGGGCATCATACTCCATCCCTCCAACTAACAACTAACCAAAATTTTATTTCTAGTTTAGTACATTACATATATTATTACATTATTATATCCATCTAAGCATATCAATATTGATATAAAGATCTATCAATAAAAATTATGCTATATCTTGAGATAGCTTGTCAATTATCATTGTTATATTATGTATATTTTTAGCATAACACACTTGTACGACACTTTCTTCTGAGGGTAGTCATTGTAGGGTATTCATTCCTACCCTCACAATAGGTGGAAACAAACAAGGGTTTTGTCACAGAGATCAAAGCTCCTAATAGTCAAAAAATCAACATTCAACACACCTAAAACAACAACTAGACATCAAAATAGTTAAAATATAATAGGCAAACAATCATTAATCTAGAATAGTTACTAGATTTATCCCTTGATAATAATGACCAACATGGACAATAGTAATAGTGCCATTAGTGTCCACTTTTGGTGCTCCTATCCAAATAGAATAAAATATATATTTTCTAGAAATAGACAAAAAGGTAAGTTCAGTTACAATTTTGTTAGCTATAGCTCAAACCAAAATCAAAATTTTTAGTATAGTTATTCTTAGATAATATAGATATAGGAGAATCATGCATGACATGATGGATATCACTTCTGATTTTAGATAGGGTAGCTGGTACAACTTCTAGATCAAAGTCCATGTTTTAGACACCAATGATTTGGGTAATGTGAGTGACACATTTGATTTCTTTTCTTTTTGAGTTTAGTATTACCCAGGTATTCTTAGCAGTTACATGCCTTATTCCATTTGTAGATGGTTGGCATAATTTTGGAATGGATTTAATAAAAGCCTAACTTCTTGAGTACTCTAGTTCTTTAGTGGATTTCATACAATCCTAGTGCACTTGTTCAGAGTGGCTTTTATACAAGCCTAATCTCCATCTTCTTGAGTGGCTTTCATACAAGCCTAGTACACTAGTTTAGAGTGGATTTTATACAATCCTAATAAAAATATTTCAAAGTGGACAAGAGTGGATTATTTTCTATCATACATTCGACTATCCATGGCAACATTATCAGATCATAGTAAATTTGTGGGCTTCAGGAGCCATCTGATATGACATACATTTCATAATAGTATCAGTTCATATCTTGTTTAATAGGTAAATGATGGATCCAAAGGAATAGATAGCCATTGTATTATTGAGCTACCTATTTAGAGGGATTGGATAGATAGTCCAAATATTAATCAACACATGTATGATCACCTAGCTTCACCTAGTGGTAAACAATGGAGCAAAATGGATAGCCTTTGCATTCCTCAGCCACTTCTGGGGAATTGAGAACTTATCTCCATTCATGATATTACTCCTAGTATAGTATCATCTAGCATTATTCAACATTACTCAGTATCACAATAGGTTTTGTATTGGTCCATGTACTTGATGAGGTGTATGCATTCCTCTCTCTTACTCTCTCTCTTATCTAGCTTTGTATGTTCTTATTTTAGATATAGTTTATATAGTAAGAACTAATATAACCTTTATTTTTCTTTTAGATTCACACTTGACAACATGCTCTCTCTATACACACCCAATATCACATGGCTTTATGAGCTTCACCATTATAATTAAGTTCAAGTACACTTTCTAGTTCTCCTTTATCCTAGTATTTCACTTTTCTACATCACTAGACAAAGGAGGGGTGCAAATGTGGTCATGTAAAATGAAAAAATTGATAACTTGAACATGGATAATTACACCCAACCCTTAGGTCCCTCTTGATTGCTCTCATGACCCTCATAGGCATTATTTTATCTAATTCTCAATCATCTGCAGCCTTCTAGACTTGGTCCTAGCTCACCTAGACTACTCTTTTCAAGACAAATCAATCCCACTAGGTCATGTATACTTAGGTCAGTAACACCACACATGGAATATATCACTGGTTTCATTACTATCCACTTTTGATTCTATTTTCTAATCCCATTTTTAGCCCCAATGGTCAATTTTGTTTGGTTCCCCATCCTTATCCTTGTCATCCTAATGTTAGTACATTAAACCCATGACCAATAGATCCATATAAAATCCCATTCAAAGATCATTTGGAAGGGGTTAGTAAATATCACTAAGAAAGTAAGAATACAAGCAAGACTACTCAAGAAATCTTTATTATTCTTTGCATATAACCAACCAATACATTTACAAGGTCATTCAAATCCTTACACTAGTCCCTAAAAAACTCAATCACATCCAATTTAGCATTCTACATCTTCATATAAATAATTTCATAAAACACATCAAGTGGGAGAACTACATATAGATTGATCCCTCTATAGAGTATTGGTATGTAGGCAATGTGCCCACACATAGGGTGTGAAGCACATCCAGTGCATCTTACACACACTAACCCCACCTCTTGCTCAAAATTGGCCAAATCGTAATGGAAGATATGGTTTGAATAAAAATTCTACTCTGAAAGGAGCTATATAGACTTATAGCTAATGAAACTTCATAGACAAGGTCACATAGATAGTGAAAGAAACCCACAAAGCTTAGATTCTCATTATAATAGCCATAGAGGTGTTCTATAGCACTGGTGCCTCTACTGTCTAGTTCTAATTCTCCTATTCAATCACAAAATGATGTTCATAACTTAGTTTGTGATATTGTCTCAGTCCTACACAATGAATTCTAAACTTTGTCTCAGTCAGATCAATCAGTTTCTAGCCAAGTTTTTTTTCTTCTCCTTATTACTATTTTTAGAAAAGTTCTAATTGCAATTAATTTACCCAAATCAATAGCTTAATTATTATCTATTTATTTACTAATTTTAATACTCAAACCCTTTAAATAAATTATGAATAATATACCAATATTCTCAAAAAGGTTAAATCACAAAGTTCGAAGGTTACTTTCAAAAGGTTCGAACGACACTTATCATCAAGGAAAGGGTCAGGGATAAAAGTCCTAAATTATAAGTATGGATGGAAAAAGACCATTCTAAAAACATGGAAGGGTAATCATGGAGGGTAAAAATCCATTTCAAAAAGGCCAAAAGGCAATTTTTTATGGTAATTATCCTTGCCAAAAATTTTGAATGGTAATTTGCCAAAAACCCCAAAAGGGTATGTGCCTTTAGCATCATTGTTTTGGAAAAAATACACTAGCAAGATTGTTACAGGGAATTGTTTCAAGATATTTAAATAGGACAAAATGTATAATGATAAAATTTTAAGGGTCATTTCAAAATTGTAAAGTGCCTAGGATAAAAGGTTGAAGGGTCTTTTAGGTACTTTCAAAAAATCTGAAGGGTAATTTAAAAAAGTCAGAAGCGTACATTCAAAAAAATTATTGTAAGGAAAATGCATTGGGGAATTTATTCAAGGAAATATGTTTCAGAAAAAAAATTCTAAAGAATTATTGAATTTCATAAGTTCTGAAGGATTTCTAAATCAAAATCCTAAAAAAGATAAGTCCAAAATATAAAACCCAACAGTTGGAAGCATAAAAAGGGACTTCATGTTTAAATTATGATTAGAACACATGAATAATAAAAAGGATGAAGGGGGGTCTCAGACATAAAAGGGACCAATATTGGATCATTATACTAAGGTTTGGTCATGTTAATGAACACAACTAAGCCTTATAATAAAAATTGAACTCAGTTTATGTCATATTTATATTTGGTTCCATGTAAAATCTAAATAAAGGATCCTACTAAATTTGAATTTGGGCATATGAAAAATTAGTTGAAGTTTCTTTGGTTTACTTCATTTTATTTTCTCTACATTTCTATATGTGCTTATCCTATCTGCTTCTAGGGGTGAAATTTCAAATTAAGTTTGGATTCTTATTTGTTTTTCAATGAGCCCCTTCATATCCTAGACTAATTCATCTAAGGCATCCAATAGTGCCTTCCAATAAAGGAAAATTGTACTAATTTTATGAAGTATAAATAAACTCTTGTACCTATTTAAACTGTATTTCCTAGGAGATACCTTGAAGTGTAAATCCACGCTTATTTGCACAAGTCACTCGAAACATTTGTTCGCATAAAATATCCAATATGAAAACTCCAAACACAAAAGTTCAAAGACCCAAAGTCCTAAATGATAATTTCAAAGACCAAAATCCATCAACAAAAATATTTGAACAAAAACCCAAAGAATAAAATCTAATAATAGGGATAGAATTTCTAAAAACCTAGCTCGATCTTGTAAATTATTTGAGGTATTTATTACATACACATATAAAACTATACCAATGAAATCAGTAGTAGACATCTAGAAATATGAATCAACTTGAAATAAACTATATTAATTAACACATTTATTGATCTTTCAATATTTGTTACACATCTACATATTATCATATCAATTAAAACAATCTATAATCTATTTGCAGCTACTACACACTAAAGATTATTAAAACACACAACCATGGAAATAACAACTAATTGTATAGAAATTGGAAATAAATACTCACACTTTGTTGATGATCAAAATTGATGTTTCTATTGTATTCAAAAATATCTTACAAAAATATAAGTTAGGTTACAACTATATATATAGACTTGGGGAAGGGGTCATCCCAACCTCTAACTTGATGTAAGGTGACTACATGAAGTAGTCAGAACATGTAGTTCTAACTATGGTCTAAAAACATATAAGAGTAACATGTAGTTATCAATTAAATAAATTAAATTTTCAGAACTATGCAATGTTTACATGTGTACAAAATATAAAGTTAATTTTAAAATATAAAGGCTCAAACTATTACTATATCCAACATTACAAAATTATACATGCACAAGATCTTAGCCTTAAGGATGCACTCTATAAACCACTACATGTAATTTGGATGGCATGGCATTAAAGGTGGTATAAGGAAATGTTTTGGATGTTTAAGCCTCACCATATTGTTTCTTATTAGCCTCATTATCTTGATATACATTATGTGTTGTGGTATGCTACTATTGAATAATATTCAAATCAAGTAGTGGTGGTCAATGAATCCTACTAGCCTAGGTGAGGAGTCTTGTATGTTCTCCCTTGGTCAACTAAAACATATTATTTAATATCTCAACTTTAGTGGCCTTTTTCCTTGCAGCACATAACTTTTCCTCTATCTTCTCCAATGTTAGGTAATGGAGACTTAATTTGAAGTTATCCACTACTTCTTTTATAAGATAATCAAAATTGATCCTGTTGATTAATTTTCTTATGGAGTCTTTTACATTCGATAAATTCAAATCATGAAAGATCTGGAGAAATTCTACCTCATGACCTTGGTACTTAGGGATCAAGGCCCTAACTGACTATAACCATTCATTGGCCTCCTCCTTTATGATTACCAAATTTAAGGAATTAGATGCCTCAAATGTCATCATTAAATCCAAATGACTATATAACTCGTTTTTTGTGTATGCCACAAGAATTATCAATTTAACACTATCCTCTATTAAATTATGTTACAACTAGTTAGTGTTATTCACATGGGGGCAATTTTTACCTTCATAAACTCCATTATTTCTAATGAATTGTAGCATATGGAGGAAACCTCTTCGACTTCTATTTATATACCCATATAAATGTGTACTATTTTCACCTACTCCTTTAATTTCTCAAGTTGGGCCTCTAGCTCTTGTTGACCCAACTCTATGCCCTCACAGATATAAACAATGGCATCCTTATGAGCCTGGGTGAGGTTTGTTAGATTTTCAATATATGAGGACTCTCTTAGTTGCCTATTATACCTCTTAGTAATAGAGAACACTTCATGCCTTTAATAAAGGATGATTTTTGTACCTTTTTCATCCTCTACCTTCATTTTTATCATAATTTGTATAATTCTTCATGGTAGATTAAATAGAATGGAAATAAAGGGAAGCTCTCTGATCTTGAAACTAGGCATTTGAGATGGCTTGCTTCTTAAATCCATTTCCAATAGAAGGATGTCTAATTATTATGCATCAAAATTTGAAACCCCAACCCCTAATTTAGTCTCCTCTTGATTTGGATATTTATTTTGGGCCTTGACAAGGACATCAGGTAGGGAAGGATAGATGATTTTGGACCAATCCATCCTCAAAATTGAGGGAGTAGATGGACTATAATTAATTATGGATTGGAATTCATTCCCTTGATGGAACATGTCAAGGTGGTGGAAGGTATGGGAACATAAATATATGTGGACTAGACATGGAGTTGAGAGGTGGCTAATGCAGTCTATACCTTCCTAGACACCTTATTTTTCCTTACGGCTCTAATAGTGGAAGTGCTAATAGGGATATATGGGATTGGCATGGTGAGTGGGATGGAGGTGGTAATATAAGTGGGGAGTGGATCAATTTTACTAGTATTATAAAAGGTATAAGTAATTACTTCCTCCATGGGTGATCTTAACATGTAATAAATTAAACATGGCCAAAAAAAGTATAGAAGATAAAGGAAAACATACAAAAGGTTGAGTGTCTAGATAAGTTGGTGTTATGGGTACTATATATAGGCTCATGGACTTAGCCACTTCTAACTCTGCTTACCCATCAAAATCATCCTCAATGTCCTTGATTATCAGTCTTTTTTCTTGTTATAATGTAGTAGGCAAACCTTGTGATGTTTGAAGTGCAAGGCATCTTGTAGGAGTCCTTGGCTTCCTTGTATAAAACACTAGGGTCTTTAGTTGTGTGGATGGGATTTATTACATTGATGACACTACTTCTATGTATCTATCTGAATATATGAATCAATTTGTAAATTAGGCATGACAATTGATACTTGAATGGTGGTCACATTTAGATATTCTTATGTTTTCTCTTCCTCATTAGAATCCTAACTGATGAGATCCCCCACCTATATTCCACTAATCATTCTTGGTTAAAGCAACCTAGACTCTTTCTTCATAGCTTTTAGCTTCAATTTAAAATGGAGTATTTGGGAGAATTAAGTTGTTTGGTCTTTGGATTACTCCTTAGACTATATTTTCTAGAAGTTAGAATGCTCCCATTCCTCATATAAAGCCTTTTTGCTATCTAATTCTCTAGAAGTGACTGTCAAATCATCTTTGATCATTCATAAATAATCTTCCCTCAGTTTAAAAACCCTAGATCTCTCCAAAACATCCTCATAAAACTTTGAATTAAGAAAAAAATAATCATATGGATAGGGACCATGGATATAAGGGATGTTGAATCACTATATGTGCTTTTGAATCATCCCATGTGGATCCCAATCTATATGTAGAAGCACAGGAAAAGGATAACTCTTACACTTTCCACCCACCTCTATAAAATATGCCTTCATGGTATAAACCATTATACCAATTATTACAAAGTGGCTAAAATATAAGGTTTTTTTCTACTTTAATAGGTCCTCTTCAACACTCCACCATATATGAAAGGCAATTTCCTTTTTAGCTAGCTTGTCTTGTAAAAAATTTGGAATATGCAAAGGATTAAATTTGTTCCCCCAAATCATGATTACTATGAAATTTAAGTAGAGGAAATAATCCCCTTTTCTAGCCAAGTCATTTGTAATATTTGTCTTGATTTTATGCTTGAATAAGCCATGAATGTCTTTCCAAACCTATGGATAGATGTCTTCATGTATCCTAATCATATGCTTGGTATAGGTGTATATATGTATAAACTGATAAGGGTCACATATTATGTTCTTCTCACAATCTATGACTAGAGTCAAACATTCTCCATGGTCTCTATAATAGGTTTCCATAACTGTATCAAGTGAATACGACATCATATAAAAAATTTTTAAAGGTATGGGATGATTTTCCTTGTTGATTAACAACTCTCTAATGTGGAAGTTGATTATCTCTTCCAGGGTGCATACAACATCATGAGTGAGCATCATATGCAATAATGGCATCCAATCTAAATTGAAAAAAAGGATACTTGGCATACCATACAGTCAATTGAGGAGTGCCATGCCAATGTGTATTCCCATTCTAAATTTTTCAATAAGAACTACTCCCTTGGGTCTCTTCCCCTTCCATGTAATAGTTTAGTCTAGGAGGAACCATGTAAAGAGTGCCAACTTAGTTGAGATTTTTTCACTAAATTATACTAGTGTATGTTTATCAAAATAAGCATCGGTTATGTACAAAGATAAATACCTTTGGAAGTTAGGTCCTAAGATGCACACAAAAACTATGTTATTTCTAGAGTGATGAAGGAAAACATCATGTGATATCCTTCCTAGGAAAAATAAATCTTGTAAAATGTTGATCCATGACATCACTTCTAGTTTAGCAACAACAAATTGTATCCTTTGGCATTTTAAAGCCAATAGTTCCTTGAAAAATTGAATATCTATGAGTTTAATACCATATCCAAATGAAAGTACATCCATTGAATTGATGACGTCCCATAATTCTAAATAGTTCCTGTACATGTCCTTAAATATGGTGGCATAAAACACTATGTTTGTGAACTCTATAGAATCTTTAATTGAATAAGGGGATGGTGGATTTTCCCCTTTAAATTTCTTAGATGAAAATTCCATTGTAATGTATATGCCCTATGATATTTGCAGTGTTATTCTATGTCTTATGTATGTTATGTAATCAATTTGGCTCCGGATTGGTCAATGTTTTACTCATAATTCTATTTGTAGATTGTAGCTAGGGCTCTTTGATACATAGGATGGTAGGGGACTTTAGATGATTTTTTTTTTGAAAGTAATAAAAATTTTCCCAAAGCAATAACCTATAGACAAAATTCCCTAAGACAAAGACAAACTTATTCTAGGGAAAGTGGTCAAAAACAAAAGCCCAATGAAATAATTTTTGAGACAAATGCCTGATAAATATGATCATCATGGTATTTTTTTAAAAATTGGGTGCCTATAAATGCTAAACATGATACACACACTTGAGGATTCTCTCATAATATATTTGAGATGATCCTTATGGGGGATCATGCAATACATAGTGCTTAGACATTAATTGCAAGGGGAGTGGGGTAGATAAATGTCTATTAGTAGATAGTTTAAAGTTAGAGAGGACCAAGGTGTAGACACGTGGCATATAGTTATAGAAACTTTTGGCAATGACACTTTATTTTGGGTAATTGAAAAAATGAAAGGGAAAATAAACAACAAAGAAAGGGAAACATGTAAACAAAAGGGAAACTAACTATGTATCCCCAACAATATACATTTAAGGGCACTGTAGTACCTTCATGGATACCTTAAAGGTATCTCAGAAGAGCTACCTTTATTTATAAAGGAACCATTTAATGTATTAAAAATCCCTCCAAAGTATCTCGTAAGATATATCTTGAAAGATAATTCCAATTGTGTGTATTTCCAAGGTATCTACTAGGATACCCATTGAAAGTACTACAAATGCATATTTGAAAGTCTCTCCTATGAGATACCATATACCTTACAAACATTAATTAGGGTTCACTCAAAGGTAATACAAATTCCGTTAGAGATAACTTGAAATAAAATTCTAATTGTGTGTATGTTGAAGGAATTTTAGAAAATTTTCCTAGAAATTTTCTAGAACATGTAAATTACTGGTATTATTTGATCTAATGAAGTGAAAGGGTCTGAGCTTAGACTTAAACAAAAAACATTTTAGAATATCTAATTATCCACACTTCGTCATGGGAAAAATATAAAATACCATGAAGGCCCCAACAAATTTTCACCCTTAGCCTTCATCCAATGGTTCTCACTTCATCATGAATACTTGATCAGATAGAGAGAGGCATAGTTGAAAAGTCAGAGGATTATGGAAGGATCATAAGACTAACACACAATGCCCTTACATTCAAGGATTAAAAGTAAATGGTTCCTACCTAAAAAAAATAATTGATCATGAGAAAGATATCATATCATGATCTTATGGCTCTCACTTCATCATAGGATCCTAATCCAATAGAGAAAATTAAGTCCAAGATCTTTGGAATCCCCATGAAGGTGCCAAGTGGCACTCTTGCATTGGGTCACAAGAATTTTATGAGCTTAACTTTAGTGCTCATGTGACTATCATTTGATTTCTTTGAGGACGTATTTGATGACCATGCAACCATCAACTTTAATCCCATTAAATAAAAAGCTTCATTACCTTAAAATTAATGTTTACATGATCACCATTCAATGTTTTTGAGGACATATTTGATGTTCTTGAGATTGTAAAATTTAAGCCAATAAATTATTCTACTCAGGATCAAAATAAAATCCAAAATGTTGCTAGAAAGCTTGTGAATTGCTTTGCAGACTAATATAATCCCTCAGAAGATGCTCAAACACTAGTAATCTTCAATCTGAAAATATGGAAATGGTTGTATCCTCTAATTATATTCAAAATAAACTTAGTCTAAGTCTATATATTAATGTCTTCATGGAATTTTTTTTAAATACCATGAACCTTAAACTATAGACTTATACTAAGTCCTATTTTAAGAGAGTCTTTGTTATGTAGAACTTAGACCAAGTGTTTCTAACCAAAAGTTTTAATGCATTCATTAATACAATAAAACCCTATTTGATGTTTGACCATTTTATAATTTTGAACCCCCTTGATCAAGGTTTTTAGGCTTGACATAAATATTTTATCCCAAAGTATACATTATGTTATTTAACACAATGTAAAATTTAGCCTAAAAATATTTAAACATGGTCTCCTTTGTATAAATATAGAAAACTTAGGCAGAAACACTTTAGCCTAAAGTTTATTTCATGTTTAATAAACACAAAATAAACCTTATCCTAAGAGGTTTGAACCTAAGTCACACCTTAGTAATATGATAAATTAAAACTTGGACATATTTGTAGATCAATGACTCATGCTTCATCATGGGAGGATGATCCAATGATGTAAACACCCCATGGACTTTTCAATAGAGCCTCGATATCTCATAAGCTCAATGCATGGTAAACACACATTCAAAGAAGAATTGATAGATGATCTGATGGTCCACACTTTATTGCACTTCATGATCTAATGATGCAAAATCACCAATGACTTTTCAAAGGCCCACAAGCTCTACATATGGCTAATACTCATTCGATAAAGGATTGACATAGGATACATAGCACAAAAGGCATGCAAATACACCAAGTGGCATAACCACAACATTAGGTATAGAAAGGAGCCAATAATAAATAAAAAACCAAATTATGATCAATAATTTTTAGTCACTCATAAGATACTCATCCAATGGTGGAAAAAAATGAAGGAATTTTAAATGCCAATGACTAGTGCTCAAAAGGCATTTATGAAAAATTCAATGAAAGGTCTAAATCATTGCCACATAAGCACCACGTAAGAAAAAAAAGGACAATGTAAGAGATATTATGGGCTCAAAAATTACAAAATTATAAATGCAAAGGTCCAAATCAAATCCAAGGCATGTATAAGCTAGAGTCTAAATGCATCCTCCCATTAATTCTCTAAAATCCTAAACCCTACATAAATGTAACCCAAGTGAACTCAATTGGTTACAATTTTATTCGAGTAGAGCTTGATTATGTTTTTGAGTGCAAAAGAGCTACCATAGAGATAAATTTGCAATCCAACTTAAATAAATTAACAAGATAAAGTCATGGAAACATGTAGACAATAGCTGGAGGAGACATAATTATACCTATCAATAGATAATGAAGGAAGGATATTCAAAGACACTAAATTAGATGTTAGGCCATGAACTCCCTAGGCATCAAGAATTGGTCTAAACTATTCTTCATCATGTAAGATCTAAAACACATCAACAAGGAGGAACAAGGAATTGCCACAATAAGCAGGAGGCACTATGACCTAACTTTAATCTAGATGACTAGCCTCCATTATGTAGCTACCAAATGTAAGGTACTTCATTACGTAGATGTTCTTACTCCAATTTTTTTAGACCATAGGGTTGATAATGATTAGATAATCTAAGAAGGAAATTGTAAGAGGGTCGCTGACATTTCCCTTATGGCCTTCAAAAAATACTCTAATATCCTAATTCCCCATGTAGACTTATCCAAAATCAAGGAATGGACCTCCAAGTATGACATGGACACTATCCATAGACCATGGTTGCACCAAGGAATCCATGTCCTCAGAGACTTTGAGGTTAAGATTCCAATAGTCTAGTTTGGGGAGGGAATCAAGGTGATCATGTCCCTATTAAATAAAGTATTAGGAACCCCCTCAACCACCTATGTAAACAAAATTTGGGTCCCCTATGTGAATTTCATGGTTGAAGATAAATTCACCCCTCTATTTGGAGACTTGATTAGTGTCTTCTTAACTAGGCAGTTCACTGCTATCAAAAGGAAAATAGTCAAGCAAGTTTATATGATGTCATATTTATTAGATTCCCTTCTTTCCTCCATCAACTTCCCTAGATATTAAAATTGTTCTCCTAAAGGAAGAACCACCATTTCCCACCATTACTCCAAATTCCACATCTTTTAAGTATAGGAACCACATGAAATTCATCTATGATTGTGTCTATCCAGCCATAGTGGAGGCTATTACAAGCTTTCACATGCCTAGAGTCCATCCACTAATTAAAAAATAGGTAGATAATGGTTGATATATGGTTCTATCTATACTACATAATTATTAGGATTTAGTTAATAATGTCCTCACTATATAGATTGCCTATGTATGTACTAAGAAATAAATTGCTTCCCAACTCATCAATGGATTTTATGGAATTTGTATGGAAAATAGGAAGGGTCTTTTCTATCCCTTCCCTCTAATTATAGGAAGGACCATGTTTAAAGGTTGGAAATAGGTAGAGACCATGTCTAAACATATGGATTAATTTGGGCTTCAGCTTGATGAACTCAAAATATGGGACCCCAAGAGCAAGTAAGTGATCATTTGAAAGAGAAGAGGCTAACTAAGCTTTAGTATATGCATCAGCTCGATGTTCATGACAATATTTACATTAAGGAAAATAACTATGAATAAGTGTTGGCTAGGATCAAAGGGAATAACATCAAGCTTGATCATTGATTGAAAAAATATGATAATCTAGTATGAGAGGCATGTAAGATGCATCTTCTCTAGTATCACTTACTGGTTGGACCATTTAGGGCATCTTAGGAACAACCTCAAGTGGGGAAACCACAACTTCAAGGGAAAAATGTGCAAAGGTAAGATGAAGAAAGCCATGGTAAGGAAAATCTAGAAGAGAGACTTGGAGAGGGACCCTCATCCACAGCATTGCCACAAAGGCAACCTTCCCTAGTTGAACATATAGATATGATTTTCTTGGAACTAGATGAGACATTTGAGGGTGCCTTGAAGTAACTTACAGAGGTATATGGCATAGATGAAGGAGTGGAATAGATTGAATAAAATCAAATCCAAGTAGGGAAAATTAGAGAAGAGAAGTAAAATAGCTTGCTCTTGACATAGTCTCATTTACCCCTAAGGAGAAGAAGGAAAAAATGGAACTAGTCCATATTGGGCCTAAATGACTAAGGTTGACTCTCACACATCCTACTAGTGAGGTTAACCTATTTAGTGATTAATTCCCCATTTATGGACCACTCATCCCTAACTATTTTATTTATGGAAAATTATAAAATATTCCTTCTCTCTCCTGTTCATGGGCTGTAACAAAAAATGCCAACATTGAAGTATATGATGACATTAGGCTATGGATTAGGGATATAATGAAGGACGAGGAAAATAGAATTATTATGGTCAATTTAAGACTAGATAGAAATAAAATAGATACTCTAAGAAAATAAAAAAACATAGGTGTAGAGGTCTTAGAGCCTCTCATGTTCATAGGGTCATCCACCACCATGTATTTTAATCTAGACATAGATAGATTCGAAAGGGTCACCACTAGGAAAACTATGGTGGGAGCTAAGGAATTCACCTTCCAAAAGGTTGAGACCCTTATAGGTCTAACCCAAGTAAGAGGTAAATAAATTGGTGAAGTTCCTATCCATGAGGAGGATGTTGAGAGCCTGATTGATGCTCAATTAGCTCAACCTATGGTTAGGATCCAGGGGATGAAACAAAGAATTCAAAATTTGGAAAGAGAAAAGGAAAACCTAGAAACACAAGCTATTTTGTTCAGTCCTGATGCCATGGTGGATATGTTTGAGGCCTCATTATATTATATATTTAATTATTTGAGTTTAATAATGCTAAGGTAGGATGCCCTAATCCAGCAAGGTGAAGTAGCTAGGGGGTTAATAACAAAATGGAAAAAAGTAGAGACCCAAGTAAGGGATCTCATTCACATTTTGATCAGGAAAAAGACTCCTAAGTTCAAAACTATCAGCTTAGTTTATTTCAACACCATATTTGTAATAATAGTAGATAAGGTCCAAGGTTTAAGTGCTTAGACAAGGAATTTGAATAGGTTTCTGACAGATGATAAATGATTGATCATTAAAATTGAGTAATTCCTTAGAACTATGTTGATAAATTCTACCAAGACCATTGCCCTTGAAATCATTGATAAATTTGAGTATAATCATAGGGTCACTTTGGTAATATAGTTAGTTATGATAAATAGCTAAGTCCAATTTGGTAGAGATAGTATAAGAATCTTAGACATGATCTTCATAACCAAAGAGAAAATTACAGAAGCAAAGAGCATAAACGAAGCTATGGTGAAGGATGACAAAGACTTCGATGACTTGGCTGATCAAGAATAATTATGCCTTATGAAACCAATTTCGGACCTAGATCTCATCAAATAACAACATCAAAATGTAATGGAGCTTCTATAAAATCAATAAGGAGACCCCTCAGAAATGGGCCCACCTAGTAGATAATATTCCTTTTGTAAAAAACATTGTAATATTTAAAATAGGAATATTCTTTTGTAAGGCATATGTTAGTCTATTATCATAATGACCTTAGGTCAGTATAATTGTGAAAAATAAGTTTATTTTATAACTTTGTAAGGAAGGACAATTATCCTTATCTTTTGTACACCTATATATTATAACTAACCAATAAACTACCTAATATTTCTATAAAGGCATGTATCACCATATTGTAAAGGGAGAGAATTTTGATAAATTCTTTTATACTTGGAGTAATTAATATAATCAAGGAGTTCTAAAAATATTATCCATATTTGATATGTCAATTGATAACATAGCTTTTCTCTCAATTGTTAGTTTCATGTTTTAAATTTGAATAACTTCTTTGAATTCTAAGTTGTATTTTCTAATCATAGGGTTTTTAGTTTATGCATATGATAGATTATTTGAAGGATATTAGATTTTATTCACTTTATTTTGATCTATATTTAGATGTGTTTGTTAATTCATTTGATTATAGTATTAATTCTTTAAAAGTAAACTTGGTTCTTACTTGTGATTCTTTACATTATCCTTTAAAGTTTGCCTGACATATAGTGAAATCTGAGCTTAGGATATCTTGCATTATACATTGGTTTGAATGCATACTCACTTGTAATTGATGATTTTTCATAATATTTTAGACTAATATAGGCAATCACTTATTTTATTTTCTGCATTACTCTTCTCTTTGCTCTTTTTCTACACCAAATCATGTTATTTTAAACTCCATTATAAATATACATCTAGATTAGTTTTTAGCTTAGGTTTGGATCATAATTCACTGAGTTAATGTAGATCCTCTACAATTCATAAATAATTGACCATGATGGCTCCCATCCATCACTTATTATAATTTTTTTGGAACACTCATACATATCTCTGTCACTATTTCACCATAGGTGACATCAAGTTGCCACAACCTACTACTCATGCTCTAAATTCTTGGAATTCTAAAATGAGAAGTGTTTTTTGAACACTAAGAGCCTTTGTGGTGCATTTAGAGACATCAATAGGTGTTTTTATTGGTTTTATAAGGACGTCCAGATATCTTTGTGAATTCCTTGAATCTATGGTAGTCTTAGTGTGTCTTGATCTAAGATTAGTGTATCTTTGTGTTTTGAGTTAATTCTTTGCTTAAAAGTATAAATATCATTGATATTTGTGGTTTTTGATGTATATTTGTGCTTCCTTAGACAAATATCAAGGTTCTTTGAGATTTGATGCTTGTTTTTGGTAAATTTAGCTTGAAATTTGAAAATCCATAGTTTTTGAGGTTAGGATATATTGTTTT
This sequence comes from Torreya grandis, assembly GCA_037957365.1. Classification (NCBI taxonomy): domain Eukaryota; kingdom Viridiplantae; phylum Streptophyta; class Pinopsida; order Cupressales; family Taxaceae; genus Torreya; species Torreya grandis. The sequence continues at coordinate 422,768 of JARHVA010008638.1, forward strand.
GATCAAAGATTGGCATATATTTCATAGATCTAAGTTCATTTGAACCTAAATTTATAAATATAGATCATATTAGCATAATTGGATACTTCTTTGAGCTATTATAGGCAAATATCAACATATTTTATTGTTCTTTATGCAATCTTTCTAAAATGAGCTTAAGTTACAAGTCTAATCCTTGTTCCTTATAAAGATTAGCCTGATACATCATGTTACAAATAGGATATTTAAATTTTAAGCTATAATTTCTAATGATTAAAACTAGATCACACTTAAATACAAGGGACCCTTTGCATAAACTTAAGGTTCACTGAAAGGCTAGGCATGACAAAGGTAAATGTAAGAGATCCAAATCTTTTCCAAATTCACCCCTTCAAGGTACCTTTCCCTCCAACCTTCATCCAGCTGTGGCTTGGTTTTAATAATATTCAATGAATGTGCCAGGTGAGGTACATGATATCCCACATAACCCTAAAAAGTATTTTCCTACATTTAGTCCAATTGGTATTATAACTACTGAAGAATACATTAAATGTTTTAAAGTTGCCTTAAGTTTTATAAATGTTATGCATGAGGATGTGGCTTTCAAGTTATTTCCCTTTACCTTTAAAGATGTTTCCTATGAATGGTTATTGAACTTGCCTAATAATTACATCACTAGTTGGGATGGCTTACCGATGTTTTTATAGATCAATTTGGTAATATTATCAGTCCTTATGTTTTACCATCAGTTTAACACCATTATAAGGGATGAAAGTGAGTCTGTTAGGTCTTTTAATGCTATATTTTTAAAAATTTACAGTAGGACCATAAAACCCTATAAGCCTGACGATATCCTATCTTTAGAAATCTATAAGGATGCAGTAGATCCCATGACATCTATATTTTTGAGGAGATCCATGCCAATTATAACTTCATTATCTAGGGCATATTATGAGGTAGTAACCATTACTTATCATATATATCCCCTAGGGAAAATGACATATTTTGTTCCAAATGTTAACCCACACATGCCTATCTTGAACATATTTCCAAACAACAACCAAAATATCCCAACCTTAAATCAACTCCCAAACTTAAATCAATTTCCATTTAGTCATAATGATCCCAATTAGAACTTAGGATTCTTAAATCATTCTACTAATGGCTTCAATAAAAATGATCAAAGGGATTTAATACCATCTACTAACAATAACTAGGTGCATAATTCTAAAACCCTTAAAAATGAGAATGAATCTATCTTAAAAATGGTCCAAAATTTTAGCACTAATTTTCTTCAGCTAAAAAAATAAGTTGGAAACACTACTGAAAGATCTGGTACAAAATTCTCATTTCAAAGGTATAATAGGCCAAGTAATAGATTTTAGAATGATAGTTTTATTAATAATAGGAATAATGAGCCATCTTTTGAAAATAAGACCATGGGCATTAACCTTATTGATATTACATTACCTGATTATTATAGAGTACATTGCATAGCCAAGCATGGTGAAATTGACTATATTGAATTTTGTATGGCCTTTTAGGATTTTCAAGAGGAGTTGGATACATTTGAAGTAGTCCCTAACAAGAAAATTGGTGAAGGTGCTTTTGGATCCGAGTCATCTAATCAAGCCTTCATGTTGGATACTTTTGATTTCCCTTTTTAAGAGGAAAATGAACCTAATAAGATCCATGAGGATATCCAAGCCTTTTATTAGTTCTTGAAGAAGACCTATCCCTTGAAGAATAGAGAGTATATACAACCCTTGATTGCCTCAACACCTCTAAACAATTTTATAACTCCTCCAGTGACTTCATCAAGCAACAATCTAGAGCCACCAAAAGTGAGTACCTCTAAACCCAAGATTGATATTCTTAGTTCTTCTAATAAAATTAGATATAATATATTTGAGGATATGAAGAAGATAAATGCTAATATCACTTTGAATGAACTTACATAGATTATAGACCAAAGTGACCTCTTACTAGAGTCATTATCAAAGAAGTCTAATAAGCCACCCAAGCATGATCATGTTGGAAATATTGTCATTGATGTCAAAGGTCTAGCATTATTGGTGATAAAGGCCCCATTGCATATAATGTTATTTGTAATAAATATATCTTGGCTAATATGAGTTAATATTTATTTAATATTAAAAAATATATTTTTGGTTGCATATGAGACAAAAGAAGGGCCCATGGAGAAGTCGAAGAGCCATGGGGTAAAGAAAAAAGAAGGATGGGATGCATTTTCCCATGAAGAGTCATCTTGGGGAATACCAAGAGTCACCAAGTGAAGACAAAAGAGTAAGGGCACAATTTCTCATGAAGGGACACTTTAAGGAATATGAAAATTCACCAAAGATAAGGACAAAAGTGGGAATGACGTTTTTGGTCATGAAGGGTCACCACATGACTTTTCAAAGGCTTGGATATGAAGGGTCATCCAAGATTGGTGCCATTTTTCATGAGGATTGAAGGGTCACAAAGGGAGAAGGCCAAAGGTCATTTGGAAAGCTATAAATAAAGGCTTGAGAAACCATTTGTAATATGGGAGATAGAGGTTGATTTGATATTGTAATATCTAGCTTAGAAGAGCAATTGTGAGAGATGAATATGATTTGTATTTGTTATATCTAGCTTAGAAGAGTAAAAGTGAGAGAGAGGAAAGAGATGTTGTATTGATCTATCATTTGTTGAGATAGCAACATTGAGAGATAGGTGTGTGGTATACATAAAGTGATTAGTGCTCTTGTGGGTTGGTGCTCATGAATTATTGCTAGGTTGGTGCTTGGCAAAGGGGTTGGTGCTCCTGTAGGTTGGTGCTTGGCAAAGGGGTTTGAAGCTCTTATGGGTTGGTGCTCACGAATTGTAGCTGGGTTGGTACTTGGAAAAGTGGTATGGTGCTCCTATGGGTTTGTTCTCATGAAGATACTTGAGATTGTTCTCCATGGTTTTTTCCTACATTGGGTTTCCATGTTATATCTAGTGTCTCTCTCTATCTTGTGTGATGTTTATTGTTTGAGTTTTATTGCATATCTTGAATGTTTGATTAAGTGGAATTTTATAAAGGGAATATTTTATAAGATATATAATATACTGGTTCACCCCCCTCTCAGTATATTCCATGCTTAACAATTGGTATCAGAGCAAGTTCCTTTTTGAAAAGTTTTACAACTTGAAGGTAGATCGGGAAAGCATGATGGTTGGGTCACAAGAAGGATTTTCTACAAATAAGGCACCTTTGTTTGATGGGATGAATTATGATTTTTGGATCATGATAATGAAGGTTTATTTGATGGCCCTTGGATTTGGCATATGGAAATCAGTGGTGGAGGAATATGAAGAGCCACATACATCTACAATTACTCCAGCAGAAAAGAAGGCAAGTGAATGTAATGCTAAAGCTTTAAATTCTATTTTATGTGGTTTATGTGAATCTGAATTTGTTAAATCTATGAAATGTAAATCTACTCATGAAACTTGGGTAAAACTTGAGAATATCTACAAAGGTGATGGAAAGGTTCAGCAAGCTAAGTTGCAGACTTTTAGAAGGCAGTTTGAAAGTTTGAAGATGGAAAAAGAAGAAGATATAGCAAGTTATATTTTGCGATTTGATCAAGTCGTAAATCAGATTCAAGGTCTTGGAGAAAAATTAGATGAGTCAACAGTGGTGCAAAAGGTTTTGAGATCTCTACCAATGAGATATGATGTAAAGGTTTTGGCAATTGAGGAGATGAAGAATTTAGCCAAGCTAAAAATGGATGAGCTTCATGGTATTCTCATGGCATATGAGATGCAGACAACTCAAGATAAATCCTCAAAGAGAGAAGTAGATTTCAAGACATCAAAGAAGGAGAAAGCTAAGATTTAAGAATCAAGTGATAGTTCCAGTGATGATGAAGATGACAATGGAGCACTTTTTATTCACAAGTCGAAAAGAGGAACAGGTAAATATTAAGGAAAATTGCCTTTTAGATGTTTTAATTCTAGAAAGATTGGACATTTTTTAGCTAGATGCCTAGATAAAGTTAAAGATGATGAAGAAGAAAAGCCTACATACAAGAAAAATTTCAAAGGCAAATCTAAGAAAGGATTCAAGAAAAAGAGCCTGTATTCTAAAGATCCTAGCTCATGCGAAGATAGTGGAGTCAGTGATTCAAAAGAAGAAGAGATTCTATTCATAACCATACATGAATATGATCAAGAAGAAGAAGAGGAAGAAGCTGAAGTGAATATGGAAGGAGAGATCATTTGTGCCTTAAAAGAGTTAGAAGCTATTCAGAAGAAGAATTGAAGATTAAAGTGTCAGATTGAGAAAAATGAACAAGAGTCAAAGGAAATGATTGAAGATCTACAAGCACACTTTGAAGAAGCTAAGAAGAATGAAGAAGATCTCACATCATAGTTGTAAATAGAAAGAAAAGATTGTGAAAGGTATGTTATTTAAATTGCCTCTTTAAAAGAAGATATTAAGAAAGCAATCAATGATAAAGCAGTTAGTGATTCAAAATTTGAAGATAACACTAACATGCTGAATAAGATATTGGAAAGTCAAAAAGCATATTTAGATAAGACAGGGATCAGTTTTGAAAAGAAAAAGAGGTATGCTAAAGCTCTTACATAAGATGAAACAAAAAGGGGAGAAGTGAAGAATACAGAGGACATTTCAAATATAAAAGGCTGGAAGGAACAAAGCTACAAAAGCCAATCAAGTTAGAGATATACAAACAGGTCTTATTTCTATGGCTATTGTTTTTATTGTAATGGATATGGTCACAAGAAATTAGAATGTATAAAAAGAACTAAAAATTTCAAAAATAAGAAGGAAAGTCAAGTAGAGTCAAGCAGAAGCCACAACTCTTTTGTTCCTCTATTAAGCTTTGATGAAGAGACCATAATGTGCTACAAGTGCAACAACTTTGGACACATAGCTCGGTATTGCAGAAGCATGTTCAAGTCAGTTTAGAAGGATTAGAGTTTCAAAGCTCCATTCATCAAGAAGAAGGATCAGAGTGTCAAATCTCCATTTATCAGGAAGAAGGTTCAGACATGTTCATGGCAGAAGAAACAACCTGAAGATTCTATGATGGTGCAGATAGCTCTGCATGTGAGAGGTAAAGATCAGCCATGGTTAATTGATAGCAAATGTTTGAGGCATATGATAGGTGATAAAAGTAATTTCATTACTCTAAAGAAGATCAATGGTGGTACATTGAGATTTGGAGATAAAGCCACTCTGAGGATAGCAGGAAAAGGTACTTTGAGTTTGGGTTATGGTAGAACTAAGACTAAGAATGTTTTGTATGTAAAAGGTCTTAAGCATAATCTGTTAGGTATTAGTCAAATATGTGATCAAGCATACACATTAAAGTTTCATGCTAAAGGTTGTGAGATTAGAAGAAAAGATTCAAATGAGTTGATTGCAAATGCTCAAAGGATAGGGAACAATGTATATGTTTTATCAGATATCTTCACAAAGTCATGATCAAAGGATATATTCAAAGATTAGAGAGAGCAGTTGGGAGTAATTTCTATTAATTCCTACCAATGATGTTTAGCATCAAGTGATGGGGAGATAAGTGTTAGCTCTAGGTAGGCCCTTTGCCATTGATGTCAAATGGGGAGAATAATCGGTATAGGTACAGGTGTATAAAATAGGTACAGGGAATAGGTACAGGTTGCTATAGTAAGGGGGAGTTACTATATGTTTTTAGATGACAGTATGTGTAAGTGATAGGATGTGGCAGTTTCAGGATTGAGGTTGCCATCAATGACAAAGGGGGAGATTGTTGGAAATATTGTCATTGATGTTAAAGGTCTAACATTATTGGTGATAAAGGCCCCATTGCATTTAATGTTGTTTGTAATAAATATATCTTGGCTAATATGAGTTAATGTTTATTTAATATTAACAAATATATTTTTGGTTGCATATGAGACAAAAGAAGGGCCCATGGAGAAGTTGAAGAGCCACAGGGTAAAGACAAAAGAAGGATGGGATGCATTTTCCCATGAAGAGTCATCTTGGGGAATACCAAGAGTCACCAAGTGCAGACAAAAGAGTAAGGGCGCAATTTCTCATGAAGAGACACTTTGAGGAATACAAAAAGTCACCAAAGACAAGGACAAAAGTGGGAAGGACGTTTTTGGTCATGAAGGGTCACCACATGACTTTTCAAAGGCTTGGATATGAAGGGTCATCCAAGATTGGTGCCATTTTCCATGAGGATTGAAGGGTAATATGGAAGATAGAGGTTGATTTGATACTATAGTATCTAGCTTAGAAGAGCAATTATGAGAGATGAATATGATTTTCATTTGTTATATCTAGCTTATAAGAGCAAAAGTGAGAGAGAGGAAAGAGATGTTGTATTGATCTATCATTTGTTGAGATAAAAACATTGAGAGATAGGTGTGTGGTATACACAAAGGGGTTGGTGTTCTACTCTTATGGGTTAGTGCTCATGAATTGTTGCTAGGTTGGTGCTCGACAAAGGGGTTGGTGCTCCTATGGGTTGGTTATCATGAATAGTTGCTGGGTTGGTGCTTGGCAAAGGGGTTTGAAGCTCCTGTGGGTTGGTGCTCATGAATTGTAGCTGGGTTAGTACTCGGCAAAGGGGTATGGTGCTCTTGTGGGTTTGTTCTCATGAATATACTTAAGATTGTTCTCTATGGTTTTTTCCCACATTGGGTTTCCATGTTATATCTGATGTCTCTCTCTATCTTGTGTGATGTTTATTGTTTGAGTTTTATTTCATATCTTAAATGTTTGATTAAGTGGAATTTGATAAAGGGAAAGTTTTATAAGATATATAATATACTAATTCACCCCCCTCTCAGTATATTCTATGCTTAACAAATCATACTAATGTGACTGTACACAAAGCCAAAGTTGAATCTCCTCTTTTCCTACTCACTGTCAGGATGTTTGGTAGGAACTTGTACACTTTTTTGTTATATTCAGGTGCATCTACCAATATCATGCAAGTAGATATATGCAAATAGTTTGGTTTAACACCTATAAATTATGATAGGGTTATCAACTAATTAAACAAATCTAGATTCAAGGTAATTGAGGAACTTTTAAATGTTATATGAAACTAGCTTCTAATCCTAAGGTGTAACAATACATTGATATTTAAGTTATTTATAAACCTAATGTCTATGGAATCTTGTTAAGTAGGGAGTGGACCAAGGCCCTAAATGGTTACATGTCCATTGCTCACATTTATGGCCTATTTGGAAGGGAGTTCCTAATCAAATTAGGGTTGAAAAAGAACTAAGGATGAAACACATGATAACAGAGTACAATATTATGAATGAGAAGGTCAAGATAATTGATTCAGACTTATGGGTTTTCATCCTAGAGACTAATAAGGTATGTGATCCCAAGAGTGTTCATGTTGTTCCTAAACTATGAAAATTACATTTTGATTTTGCTAGGTGTAAGGTTGGATTTGGAGTAGGTATTTTCCTTACTAAACCCATTGGTGAGAAATACCATGCCTCCTATAGAATCCAATTCCCTTGTACTAACAATATTGTTGAATATGAAGCCCTTATCCTAGGTTTACAATTTGTTATAAAGAATAAGGTCAAAGAATTGGTAGTTTATAGGGTTTCATAACTAGTGGTCAACCAAGTAAAAAATAAACACCAATGCAAGATCTCATATCTTAAGAGGTATAATTTTAGGTTTTGGGATTTGATTGAGTCCTTTGATGCTTTTAGCATTACCTCCATCCCAAGAGAAGGAAACCAAGCTATTGATGAGTTGGCATCTACTATAGCCAACTTCATGCTCAATCAAGATTCCCCCAATTTCAGCATTGAGCTAATCCCTTATCCTCTAGTGCCTGATAATGTTAACCATTTTCAAGTTTTTAATGATGAGTAATAGATATTGGATTTCATAAGCCATTCTAGAGTGTTTTATGCTCATATAATTGATGAGACTAATGAAAATACATCTAAGGAGGATAAATGTAATGGCATAGTCATTCAATAAGATTCCTAAGGGGATGATTGATTTAGAGAGATTATTTGATCAGGATAAACTAGCTGAGATTTTTAAGATTCTCAAGTTCAATGAGAAAGATTATAATGTTGTTAATTTAGGTCTTCAAGATCAACCCTAGCTAGTAAATGTTGGAAAATCCTACACAAACATTGAGAACAAGAAAGCTAAAGAGCTCCTTACCCAATATAGGGATGTCATAACATGGTCTTATGATGACTTAAATATCTTTGATCAAAGGGTCATCACTCACAACATCCCTCTTAAATAAAAATGTAAAAAATTTAGGTAGAAATAGAGGCCTATAAAACTTGTCTTAGAACCCATGATTTTTAAAGAGGTTAAGGGACTACTAGATGTTAGAATAGTCTTCCCCATCAAGCATTCTACTAAGGTGGCTAATTTGGTGCTAGTTAGGAATAATAATGGTGAGATTAGGCTCTATATTGATTTTAGGAATTTAAACAAAGCATTTGAGAAGGATAACTATCCTCTTCCTTCTCTTGACCAGGTTATACAAGCTATTTTAGGTTCAACCATGATGTATTTTCTTGATGTATTTTTAGGTTATAACCAGGTATTGGTTGACAAAGAAGATAGGATGAATATAATTTTCACCACCAAGTGGGGAACTTTTTCTTACAAGAGGATTCCCTTTGGGCTAATAAATAAAAGAGCTACTTTTCAAAGGGTCATGGACTATGCCTTATAAGGCTTGATAGGTAAATGCATCATTATTTATATGGATGATCTAATAGTTTTTTATAAAAATAGGGAAGATCACTTCATGTATTTACAACAAGTGTTTAAGAGATGCAGAAGGTATGGAATTTCCTTGAACCCTAAGAAAATTATTTTTTGTGTTACTAAAGGTAAGCTATTGGGACATGTTATAACTAAGGATGGGATCTCTATTGATCCTAAAAGGGGAGATGCTATATCTAAAATAGAGCCCCTAAATAGTAGGAAAGAGCTAAAGTCATTCTTTGGTAAGATAAACTTTATGAGGAAATTCATTTTTGGATTTGTAGAGATTATCAAGCTAGTAAATGACATGCTAAAGAAGGATACCAAGGTATCATGGAATGAAGAATCTAAAAGGTCATTCAATTACATTAAGGAGGCCATTAGCCAGGATCCAATCCTAATAAGTTTTAACTTTTTAAAGGACTTATACTCTATTCATTTGCCTCTAATCATACCATGGCTACTCTGTTGACTCAAAAATTTAAAGTGTGTGATCATCCAATAGATTTTATGAGCACTAACTTTAACAATTTTGAGTTAAATTATTCATTGATTGATAAGTAGGCATATGCATTAGTAAATGTAATAAATAAATTTGGGCATTATATCCCTAGAAATAAGGTGCATATTATTCTACCTGAACATGCCACAAAATTTACGTTAAGCTAGAATGAGCTCAGAGAATGTAGAGGCAAGTGGATGTTAGTTTTAAAAGAGTGTGATATATAAATGAAAAAAAAAAAAACTAGTAAGGTACCAAGGTCTGATCTAAATGATTTCTAATACCATCCCTAAGTTAAGTATTATGTAAGTTGATCAGTAGAACTTTTAAGCTAGTGAATGGTATGTACTATTATTCATTTGATAATTAATATTATCTATCTTATAAGACTGACAAGGCAAAAAAGAGGGATATAAGGTTAAAATATACTCATTATTTTATTAAGAATGGACTCTTATATAGGATAAATTTTGAATGAGTTTACCTCAAGTGTGTTTCAAAAGAGGAAGTTTCTCAAATCATGAGCACCTTCCATGAGAAGTTTGGAAATGGACAACCATCAAGGAAGGCTACTACACATAATATTCTTAGAGATGACTACTATTGGCCAACTATCTTCAAGGATGCTCACAAGCATGTGAGAGAATGCCACTCTTTCCATATTTTTAGCACTAAGGATCTTAAGGTAATCATGCCTCTACAACTAGTCATGGTTGATAAACCACTTACACAATGGGGGTTGGATTTTGTAAGAGTGATCAAACCATATTCATCTTATGGTCACAAATTCATCATGACTACAATAGATTAGTGTACAAGGTGGGTTGAAACTATGGCCACCAAATAATGCAGAATAGAGGAAGTGATTAACTTCATAGAACAGAACATTGGTACTAGGTTTGGAACTCCAATATCTCTAGTGTGTGATAATGGGTCTAAATTTTCATCCATATAGATGACTAAGTGGGATTATAATAATGGCAAATGTCTGAAGTTTTCATCCAACCATTATCATTAAGGGAATGGAGTTTATGAGTCTACCAATAAAATTTTGATAAAACTAATCAATAAATCTACTGAATACAAACCTAGAACTTGGCACAAGTTATTCAAGTATGCATTACAAGAAAATAGGATCAAGATTAAAAATGCCTTGAATACATCACATTTTATATTCATGTATGGCTAGGAACCAATCTTGCCTATCACTCTTAAGTTTCCCATATATAGATTCATGTAAGAATATATGGAAGAAGGTCAAGAATTAGCTAACTCAAGATTGCTATACCTAATTCAGATGTAAGATATAAGCAAGAAATATTTTTCTAATTTTAGTAGACATTAAACCATAGTGAAAAGATGGTTTGATAAAATATCAATGATTAAAGTATTCAAATAGGGAGACCTGGTTCTCTTTTGGGATAAAACATCTAAGCCTAAGGGAAAACATGGAAAATTCACACCTTTATGGATTGGCCCCTATCAAATTATAGAAACATTGGGGAATAACACCTTCAATCTCAAATATCTATAAAGAGTAGAGTTTACACTACCCAACAATGGATAGTATGTCAAACACTGCTTATCTGCTACTCCTCCTAAGGTCTTTATAGAGTAAACTGTAAGATGGTTAGATTTAGTGTAGGTAGGCTACCTATTTCCTTTCAAGTTCTTTCCTTCTTGTCCCTTATTTATATATAAGCATGTATATATTTATTTTCTTTCCTTTTCTTTCTTGTTTTCCTTCTTTCTTTTGTGTGTTTGCTTTGGTTTCCTTGTTCCTTATTTATAATAATTCATTTTGGGATAGTCTTGAGGTCATAGTTAGGTAGTTTTCTTAAAACTCCTAAAATTCATAAATATGGGTATGTACCTCATACATATAATGACTATGGTTATATAATGTAGGTTTAATGTTGTAATTTGATGAAACTGGTAAAGACCAATGGAAGAGGATAATCATTCAATAAGAACTTAAGCATTATCTTGACCTCAAATTTTTTTAAAGAAGAATTGCACTTATAAGATGAGAAATCAAACTATTAAGGGATATCCATATTTTCACTTAATCAACATCCTTTCTTGGGATAAGGGTCATATCCATAGGTGATTATATGAAAATAAAACACTCTACCAAATCCTAAAAACCTAGCTATTTTGGTTCCCAAGATTGCTAAAAGCATTAAGATCTAAATAAAATATAAAAAAAAGAATTCAATGCAAAATCAAAAGATTTATGAGCATAGGTGATTCTGGTAATCTCCATTGGGGCTATGAATGCCTTTCTAAAAGTGGATCAAGGCATCTCTATCAGGGCTACAGATTCTTGACTGGTAGCAGAGCAATGTTCAAGCCTTCCCTAAGCCAAAATCATGGTTATTAATGAACATATAAACATGTTATAAGTTAGTGTTAGTGATTAAGGAAATGAAACCTGGAAGTTTTTTCTTGAACCCAATGGCAAATAGTAAGTGGAATCAAAGCACACACATAGTATAATTATGTCTTGATATTTGACTCTAGTTCTTCAATTGCAAGGTTTTTTTCAACCATAATTTGATCTAGATAATGATATTGATCAAATGGGGTGGATGACCTAATTATTTATCTAAGTCAGATTCTCTAGGTTCTTGCATATTTCTATGTTTCCCCTATGAGTCACCATTTTTTGAGGCCACCATACCCCCATTTAAAAAAAAATTGGGAACTTGAGAAACCCTAAAAATTAAACATGAGAATATGGCATGTTAAGATCATTTGTAGAATTTAAAGATCATCCACTTTATCAAGATCAAGCTTACTTAGTTATGTTTAAATATAATTTTGTCTAACATTTCTAATAAATGGCTTTCATGGATTTTAGTATTAGGTTCCATTGTGTATTATCTTGAGAATTTCATGTTCCAAAACCCTATCAAAACCCTTATTTCAAATTTGAATACTGGTGGGAGCTAAAATGGTGGGAACCTTCTAAATTCCACTTTGGACTTAAGCATAAATTTCATATCTTAATCTTAGTCATGTTTTTTAACATGACTAAAACTTAGCCTAAAAATTCTTGGTCCCCTTTATTATTTCCCCCTTTAAGCTCTTTATATTTATAATTAGGTCTAATGTCAATTTTACAGGGTCCCTCTTAATATTTCCTAGCCTAGTCCCTTTGATTCAAAACTTAGACTAAAGTTTTAATCCTAAAGCCCCATCATATTTATTAATACAAATGAGACCTTAACCTTAATACCTTAGCCTAAGTCTATTGTATCACCATGGCTCCTAACATAACTTCTTTGCATCTTGTAGGATATAAATACCCTTACTTTATCATGATATTTGATCTAGTAGAGCAAGAAAGGATCGAGCTTAGAATTAAGCAACATGCATCTTAGAAGATCTAATGATCCACATTTCATTATGGGAAAAGATCCAAAGGTGTGAAGGCCCTTACAAAGATTCACCCTTAGCCTTCATCCAATGGTTGTCACTTCATTGTTGAGTCTTGACTAGATAAAGTGAGGCATAGTTGAAAATTCAAAGGATTATAGAAGGCTTTTAAGACCAACATGTGACACCCTTACATTCAAGGATTAAAGTCAAATGGGTCCTGCCTGATAATAAAACCAATCATGAAAAAGCTTCTAGATCATGATCTTGTAGATCTTTCTTTGTCATAAGATCCTAATTCAATGGAGTGAATTAAGTTCAAGATCCTTAAAAGCCTCATGGAGGTGCCAAGTAGCACTCTTGCATTAGTTCAAAAGAATTTGATGAGCTTAAATTTGATGCTCATGTGACCATCATTTGATGTCTGTGAAGATGCATTTGATGACCGCATGACCATCAACTTTAATTCCATTAAATAAAAAGATTCATTAGATTAAAATTGATGTTCATACGACTATCATTAAATGTTGGTGAGGACATATTTGATGTCTGTGCGACCATCAAATTTAAGATAATGAATTATTTTGCTCAGGATAAAAATACACTCTAAAATGTTGCTAGAAAGCTCATGAATTTCTTTGCAGACTAATGGAAGCCCTCGAAAGATGATCAAACACTAAGAATCTTCAATCTGTAAATATGGAAATGATCTTATGGTCTAAGTATATGCAAAATAAACTTAGTTTAAGTATATACATTAAGGTCCACATGGAATTTTGTTTAAATACCATGAACCCTAAAATATATACTTATACTAAGTCTTATTTTAAAAGAGTCTTTATTACATAGAACATAGACCAAGTGTTTCTAGCCAAAGATTTTAGTGTGTTTGTTAATGTAATAAAACCTTATTTGATGTTAGACCATTATATCATTTTGAACCCCCTTGAGTATGTTTTTTAGGGTTGAAATAAATATTTTATCCCAAATTATACATTGTGTTATTTAACACAATTTAAAATTTAGAGTAAAAATATTTAGTCATGGTCTCCTTTGTATAAATCTAGAAAACTTAGATAGAAACACTTTAGCCTAGAGTTTATTTCATGTTTAATAAACACAAAATAAGCCTTCACCTAAGAGGTTTGAACCTAACTCCCACCTTAAAAATATTCTAACTTAAAGCTTGGGCATCTTTTAGATCAATGACTCATGCTTCATCATAGAAGGATGATCAAATGATGTGAAGACCCCGTCGACTTTTCTATGGATCCCTGAGAGCCCATAGGCTCAACATATGTAAAAAAACATTCTAAGTGGATCTTATAGATGGTTTAATAGTTTATGCTTCATCTCACTTCATGATCCAACAACATCAAAGTGTTAATGATTTTCCAAGGTCCACAAGCTCACCATATGGATAATACTCATTTGACAAAGGATTGATGTAGGATATGGAGCACAAAAAGGCATATAAAGACACCAAGTGGCCCAACCATGAGGCTAGGTATAAAAAGGATCTAATAAAAAATAAAGACACAAATCATGATCAATTGTTTATGGTCACTCATAGGATCCTCATCCAACAACATGAAATAAAATAAGGTATTTTAAATGTCAATAACTAGTGCTCAAAAGGCATTTATGAAAACTATCACAAAAAGTCTAGATCATTACCACATAAGCACCACACAAGTAGAAAAGGAAAAAGTAAGAGATCTTGTAGAATCAAAAATGCAAAAGTATAAAGGCAAAGCTCCAAATCAAATCCAAGGCACGTATAAGCTAGAGTCTAGATACATCTTACCATTAAACATCTAAAACCCTAAACCCTACATAAAATTGACCCAAGTGAACTCTGTTGGTTATAATTTGATCTAAATAGAGATTGATTATGTTTTTGAGAGAAAAAGAGCTACCATAGAGACCAATTTACAATCTAGGGTTAAATTAGCAAGTTGAAGTCATGTTAGCTTATTGACAACAATTGAAGGACGAAACAAAACTCTACCTATGAATAGATAACAAAAGAAGGATATTAAAGATATTAAATTAGATGTTAAAACATTGAACTCCCCAACCATCAAGAATTGGTTTAAACTCTTATTCACCATGGAAGAGATAAAACCCATCACCAAGGAGAAGTAGAGAATTACCATGGTGAAAAAAAAGCACTATGACCTGGCCATAATATAGATGACCAACCTCCATTATGATACCACCAAGCCTGAGGTACTTTATTATATATATGTTATTGATCTAAGCCTGAGGTACTTCATTATGTATATGTTATTACTCTGATTTTTGTAGATTGTAGGTTTGATAATGATTAGATCATTTGAGAAGGGAATTCTAAAAGGGTATCTTACATTTCCCCTATGGCCTTCAAAAAATATAATAAGCTCCCAATTCCTCATGTAGACTTATCTAAAATCAAGGAGTGGACCTCCAAACATGACTTGGACACCATCCTTAGACCTTGGTTACACCAAGGAACCCATGTATTCAAAGACTTGGAGGGTAAGATCCCAATAGTCTAGTTCAAGGAAGGAATCAAGGTGATCATGACCTTGTTAAACCATTCATTAGGATCCCCCTCAACCACCTATGTAAATAAAATATGGGTCCCCTATGTGTATTTCATGGTTGAAGAGAATCTCACCCCTCCATTTGGAGACTTTATTAGTGTCTTCCTAACCAGTCAGTTCACTGCTATCAAAAGGAAAATAGTTAATCAATTCTCTATGATGTCATATTTACTAGATGACCTTCTTGCCTCCATCAACTTCCCTAGCATTAAAAATTGGTTTACTAAAGTGAGAACCACCATTTACCACCATTGCTCCAAATTACACATCTTTAAGTATAGGAACCACATGTAATTTATCTATGACTATGTCTACCTAGACATAGTGGAAGCTATTACAAGTTTTCCCATGCCTAGAGTCCATCCACTAATCAAGAAATATGTAGAGATCATGGGTGACATATGGCTATATCCATACTACATAGTTAGTAGGATTGAGGGAATTATGTCCTCACCATATAGATTGCTTGTGTATGTACTGAGAAAACTAGTTAAACAAGAAATTGCTTCCCAACTCATCAATGGAGTTGGTGGAATTTGTCAGGAAAAGAGGAAGGGTCTTCTCCATCCCTTCCCTCTAATTATTGGAAGGACCATGTTGAAAGATTGGAAATAGGTAGAGACCATGTTCAAACATAGGGACTTATTTAGGTTTTATCTTGATGAACTAAAAATGTGGGACCATAAAAACATATTAAGTGATTATTTGAAGAAGTTATCTAGCCCTGAGTATATGCATCAGCTTCGTGTTATTGAAACCATTTACATTAAGGTAAAGAAATATGAAAAAGTGTTGGCTAAGATCAAAGGGCATAACATCAAGATTGAGCATAGATTGATAAAAGATGATAAAATAATAGGAGAGGCATGGAAGATGCATCCTATCTAGTATCACTTGGTACGTACACCATCTGAGGCATCTCAAGAATAACCTCAAGTGGAGTAGCCACAATATCAAGGGAAATTTGTGTAAACACAAGATGAACAAAATCATGGCAAGGAGAAGATTTAAGAGAGACCTAGAGAGGGACCCTCATCCTCAGCATTACCACAAAGGCTACCTTTCCTAGTTGAATATATAGATATGATTGCCTTGGAACTAGATGAGACACATGAGGATGCCCTCAAGGAACTTGCATATGCATATGACATAGATGAAGAAGGGGAATTGATTGAAGAGACTGAAATCCAAGTAGGGGAACCTAAAGAAGAGAAAGGAAAAGAGATTGCTCTTGACATAGTCCCATTGTCACCTAAGGAGAAGAGGAAGGTAGAAAAGGCACTGGTCCTTGTTGGGCCTAAAAGACCAAGGTTGACTCTCACACATCCTACTAGTGAGGTCATCCTATTCAATGATGAATTTTCCATTAATAGACCAGTCATCCCTGACTATTTTATTTATGGAAAATTTTAAAATATCCCTTCTCTCTCTCATTCATGGGACATAAAAAAGCTACCAATATTGAATTACATGATGATATTAAGCCATAGATTAGGGATATAATGAAAAAAGAGGAATAAACAATAATTATCATCACTCCAGGAATAAAGAGAAAGAAAATGGATGCTCCAAAGTTCACAAGGTCATCCACCACCATGTAGCTTAATCTAGAGACAACTGGATTGGAAAGGGTCACCAACAAGAAAGCCATGGTAGGAGCTGAGGAATTCACCTTCCAAAATTTTGAGCCCTTTATAGGTCTAACACCGGTTAGAGATAAATAACTTGGTAAAGCTCTTATCCATGAGAAGGATGTTGGGAGATTGATTAAGACTCAATTAGCTCAAGCTAAGGTTGGGATCTAGGGCATGAAACAAAGAATTCAAAATTTAGAAAGAGAAAAGGAAAACCTAGAAACACAAGCCATTTTGTCAGTTCTTGATGCTATGGTGGATATGTTTATGGCCTCATTATTTGATATGTTTGATTCTTTGAGTTCAATAAATCTAGGGTAGGATTCCCTAAGCTAACAAGGTGAAGTAGTTATGGGTTTAATAACAAAATGACAAAAATCAAAGACCCAAGTAAGGTATCTCATTGACATTTTGATTAGGAACAAAATTCCTAAGTTCAAAACTATTAGCTTAGATCATTTGAACACTATATTTGGAACAATAGTAGATAGGGTCCAAGGTCTAAGTTCTTGGATATGGGAATTGAATAGGATTTTGATAGATGATAAAGGATTAATCATTAGAATTGAGTATCTCCTAAGAATTATGTTGGTGAATCCTACCAAGACCACTGCCCTTGGAATCATAGATGAAGTTGAGTACAAGCATAGGGTTACTTTGGTAATGTAGTATGTTAGGAGAAAGAGATAAGGTTAGTCTAGTAGAGACAAAAAAAGAATCATGTACATGATATTCACAACTAAGGAGAAAATTGTAAAAGTAAAGAACATAAAGGAAACTATGGCCAGGGATGATAGAGACTTGGATGGCTTGGTTGATCAAGAAGAAGTCTACCTCATGAAGCCAGTTGTGGACCCAAATTTCATCAAAGACCAACATAAAAATGAAATGGAGCTTCTATATAATCAACAAGGGGACCCCTCAGTAATGGGCCCACCTAGTAGATAATATTCCTTTTATAAAATACCATTGTAATGTTTAAAATAGGAATATTTTTTGTAAGGCATATGATATTTTGTTAGCATATTTCCCCTAGATCAATCTAATTGTGCAAGACAAGTGTATTTTATAACTTTCTAAGGATAGTTGTCCTTATCTTTTGTATACCTATATATTATAATTGACCGGTATATTGCCTAATGTTTATATAAAGGCATGTATCACCATCTTATAAAGGGAGAAAATTTTGAGAAATTTTTTATACTTGGAGTAATTAACATAATTAAGGAGTTTTGTAAAGATTTTCCATATTTGATATGTCAATTTCTAAAATAGTTTTTATCGCAATTGCTAGTATTATGTCTTAAATTTGAATAGCTTATTTGAATTCTGGGTTGCATTTTCTAATCACAAGGTTTCTAGTTTGTGCATATGCTAGATTAGTTGAAGGATCTTATATTTTCTTCACTTAATTTTTATTTGTATTTATATGTGCTAATGTTATTTGATTATAGTATTAAATATTTAAAAGTAAACCCAGTTCTTAATTTTGATTATTTACATTATCCTTCAAAGTTTGCCTAACATACATTTAAATTTGAGCCTAGGATATTTTGTATTATATGTTGGTTTGAATTTATACTCAGTTGAAATTGATGTTTTGTCATAATATTTGATACTAAGATAGTAAATCACTCATTTTCTTTTCTGCCTTACTATTCTCTTTGCTCTTTTTCTACACCAAATCACTTTAGCTTAAACTCCATTATAAATATACATCTAGATTAGTTTGTATCTTCGGTTTGGATGATAATTCATTGAGTTAACATAGATCCTCTACAATTCATGAATAACTAACCATGATGGATCCCAATCATCACTTATTATAAATTTTATGGAATACTCATACATATCTCTACCACTATTTCACCACAGGGGACATCAAGTTGCCATAACTTGCTATTCATGCTTTGAATTCTTGGAATTATAAAATGAGAAGTGTTATTTGAACACTAAGAATCTCTATGGTGGATTTAGAGACATCAATAAGATGATGAATCAAATATCAATTCATTATTTATTCAAATGTACCTTGATCATTAGCCTATATATAGTATTATTATTGATAGCATTAATATTTAGAATGTAAGTACCATGACTTTCAAATTTGGGATATACAAATGATAATTTATACCCTTCAACCAAAACAATGAGAGTATTCAATGGGACATCACAACACATTATTGGTGAGAATGATTAACCTTTACAAGTTGGTCTAAAACATGTGGTTATTAACTTTTAGTTATAATATACACAATAGTATTTGATATATTATTGGGATGATCTTTGATAAAGAAACTCAACACAATACTTTCCATAGTGCATTGGTGTATTAGATACATTTATACCAACCTGGTAGTCAAAGTTTCTAGAATTCTAAATGAACATGCACTTAAATAAAATATTTTTTTCCCAAACAACTAATTATATGATTAGATAAAGTTAATCATCCAAAAATTGGTAAGCAACCAAACTTTCCTAGGTAATCCATAATTGATAGTATAATCATATGAAATTAGAAAATTGTTAACTTGAGTGCTGATTATGACACCCAACCCTTAGGTCCCTTTTGATTGCTCTTACGACCCTCATAGGCATCATTTTCACTAATTCCCAATCATCTATACCCTTCCAAACCTAATCCTAATTGAGACAAACTCCTCTTTCTATGACATATCAATCCCCCCAGGTCCCATCTACTCAGGATAATAGCACTAGACTAGGACTATAACACTGGTGCCACTCTTGTCTACATTTTATTCTCTTGTCCAAGTCTATTTATAGCTCCAATGGTAAATTTATTTTGGTTCCCCATCATTCTCCTTGTTAACATAATTTTATCTCATTCAAATCATGACCAATAGATCCCTATAAAATCCTATTCAAAGATCATTTGGAAAGGGTTGGAAAATATCACTAAATAAGTAAGAATACAATTAAGACTACTCAATCAATCTTTCTTATTCTCTGCATACAACCAACCAATATACTTTTAAGATTATTAAAATCCTTACACAAGTCCCTAGCTACCTTAAATACATCCAATTTCACATATTGCATATTCATACAGTCAATTTCACAAAGCACATCAAGTGGGGGAACTGTATATGTCTTGATCTCTCTTTAGAATATTGATATGTAGGTAGTATGCCCACACAAGGGGTGTGGATACACATTCAATAAATATTACACACACTAACCCCCCATCTTTATCAAAATTAGTTAAATCAAAATGGAGTATAGGGTTTAAACAAATAATTTTGTCTACAGGGATGTCTATGGACTTGTAGCTACTAAAACTTCATGGATAGGGTCACACAGACCTGGTGAACAAAACCCAAAAAGATTAGAGCCTTAGCAAGCATAATAAGGATAGGGGGATTATAGTGTAAGTACCATTCATGTCCACTTTTGATGCTTTTATCCAATCATAAAATTAATGATTTATCTCAATTTGTGATAGTGTCCCAGTCTTGCACAGTGAAAATTAGACCTTGGTTCAATCATATCAAGTAATTTCTAGCTATGTCTTATTTTATCCTTCTTATTACTATTCTTAGAAAGGTAAAATTTTAAATCTAGTTTGCACAAATTAGTAGCTTAATTATTGCATATTTATTTATTAATTTTACTACTTAGACCCTTTAACTAAATTATGAATAACACACCAATATTCCAAAAACTATTAAGTCATTTAGTGAACCTAACTTACTTTGTTTCAGCATAAAAAACCTAGAAACCCTAAGGTAAATTTCTTATTAATTTTTCCTTTATTTTTTACTTGCATAATAAAATAAAAATTAGCATTAAATTTTTAAATTACATAGTAATTTTATTTTATTTTTTCAAACCCTAGTTGCCCATACTAGGTCCCAATATTTTCCTAATAATTTTCTAATTTTTTTAATAGCATAATAAAATTATAAATTCACCTAAAAATTCAAATTTCAATAGTAATTCTCAAAAATATTTATTTTTCCAAACCTTAGTTACATATACTAGGTCTCATTAAATCACAAATTTCCCTAGAAATTTATGATGTTTTTACTTGCATGTCTAACTCAAAAATTCACTTTAAATTTCAAAATTCAATAGTAATTTTAAAAAATAATTTTTTTTTAGAACCCTAGTTGGACATACTAGGTTCTATTCAATCAAGCATTTTATAATAATTTTTTGGAATTTCTAGTTACATATTTAAATCAAAAATCCACTTTTATTCTCAAAAATTCCACAATATTTTTTAAAAATATCATTTTCAAAACCCTAGTTGCATATACTAGATCCTAATTACTTCTTCAGGTATCACCTTACATGTTTATGAGATTCATATCTTTTTATGCATATTATAGTTCCTTGTTTAGATTATACCTATTTAATCTTTTTTATTATTATCCAATTTATTATTCTTATGCCACCTATTTAGAAAGACTTCAAGACCAATCCCAAGAGCTTACTCTTATTTTATAATCTATTATGGAAATAAAAAAGGCTAAACAAGTTGAGTCTTCTATTCCTTTAGAGAAACTAGTTACAAATGACACTACAGGGGAAACTATGTCTCAACAACCCCCTATAGCATCTCAACCTACCTCTATGCCACCAACTACAACTGCTACATCTTTGTCTCTTGATGTGGCAGCCCTTATGCAATAAATAAGATCTCTTTAATCCAAAGTGATACATCTTGAGAAAGGTGCCTCTAGACTTACACAGGCTTTGGATTCTTTTGCTCTATTTCATACACTATTGGCATATCACATTGATTATACACCATTGCCAAAAATGTTTTTTCAACCCAAGCTTACTCTATATGATGGCAAGGGTGATCCAAAGACATATTTGAGATCTTTTGACATAGCATGCTTATACTATGTACCAAATGACTAGCTACTTACCAGGTTACTTCAATAGAGATTAAAGGATTATGTTCTATAATGGTTATACAGTCTATAAAATTAGTCAATCAAGGCATTTAATCCTTTATCCAACATTTTCTTATCTCATTTCAGCATTAACATTGGTGATAAGTTTTCATATGCCTAATTTGCATAAAAGAAACAAAGGTCAAATGAGCATCTTACAGATTATGTTCTCTGATATAAGACTATTTTGGCTAAGATGACTCACCGCATATCCAATCAAGAGTTACAATATCTATTCAAATAGAGTCTTCTACTAGCTTTACATGAATCAATCATGTTAGAAAGATTATCTTCCTTCACTGAATTATGTCACACACTAAAGGAAAGATAAGTCAAACTAATTTCAATGGGCAAACTAAAGTACACAACTATCTATGAAATAAAAAAACAAGAGTAACAAAAAAATTCCATATAAATTCAAGGTCAATGATAGAAAGAGTTAGAATCAACCAACAATTAATGTAGTTTTTTATCCCCCTCAACGTGTGGTTTTATTAGGACCTCCTCAGCAAACCTTTACCAATCTACCAATTTCTCCAACTAGAATTTGACAATAGTTTTTAGAATGTAACATCATATCTCTCCCTCTTATTTAGGAAGTTGATCCAACAAATCCTCTTCCATGGGGATATGACCAGCATGCATTTTGTGAGTTTCATAGGGCACCAATACATACAACAAATAGATGCATTAGTTTGAGACACAAGATATAGGATTTGATAGATGGTAATCATATTGATTTTGTCACTTCAGTTAAGCCACATCAATAAAAGAAAACATAGGATAAAGCTTTGAAAATATTTTCTAAAACCCTTTCTATAGCATTATAAATAATATACATGGGACACATCAGGGGTTCATCATGCATATCATGCACATTTGCCACTAGATGAATAGAGGACACCTTTAGTTGAAACACATCCTTTGAGTAACATGATTGGTGTACATAATTATAGAGTTCTATCTAGACCTTCCATCTCCTTCTCAAATAAAATGATCATTGAGAATGATTCATATTATCATGCACTCTTAATCAGAGCTTACATTCACAGTCATCCTATGCATAGTGTTCTCATAGATAATAGATCTAGTGTAAACATGTGTACTATGATATTATTATATAATTTGGGATACTCATAGTAGGATATTACCCCAAAAAATATAGTTCTCATCAAATTTAATGGGTCCATATAAAATCCATTGGGTGAGATTACACTTCCCCTACAGGTTGGTTCAACACACATGGCCACGCCATTCACTATTGTTCCCAATGTAGGAGTTTTTGATATGTTACTTGGTTGACAATGGACTCAAATTTTTTGAGTAGTACCATATTAAGTTCCTATATATGTGAAATTTTTTCACTCTAATTAGATTTTTATAGTTGGTGGAGTTACATATGAATTACCACTCCCCACTTCAGATCCATCTTCTACTCTATAGTCAC
Source organism: Torreya grandis (assembly GCA_037957365.1). NCBI lineage: Eukaryota > Viridiplantae > Streptophyta > Pinopsida > Cupressales > Taxaceae > Torreya > Torreya grandis. The sequence goes on from JARHVA010008638.1 coordinate 445,991, forward strand.
CAATTTTAGTTCATCCTCTAGTTTCAATTTCTCCACTAGTTATAGTTCCTTCTCCAGTTCTAATTTAGACACAATTGAGGTATCCATCACTAGTATAGTGAGTTTATAAACCTCCATAGCTTCAAGATTCTAAATAGATTCCATCTATAATATTCACACCCAGTGTAGTGTCATTAAGAGCTCATGCATCTACACATAGATCACATGTTCATAGAACTTCTCCTACTTTTAGATGGGTCCCTAAGAGCCCTACAACTACATCCACTTGTCATAGTTATACAGGTACAACACACTTAATTTTTAATTCAAATATTTAATAGCATTTACAACATATATAACTTTCAGATCCATAGTCTCAACATTTTCATTATTCTTCATGATCATGCATGATTCCTTTCCTTGGTAAAAGACATCGTGATAGGGAGTCTCCCATGAGACTCATTGATTAGTATCATTTCTCCTTAGTTTTACTTGTACATAGTTTTTTATGCTTGATTTTACATAGGTCAAATCTTAAAAACTCAAAAACATTCAAATATATCAAAAATTCATAAATATTCAAATATATCAAATCCAAAAACATTCAAATATTTCAAAATAAAAAAACATGCAAATAATTTTAAAACACCAAAAATATTTTGATTATATGCATCATCCATGCTTTACATTTCTACTATCATACTAGACTTACATTTATTTTTCTATGATATTGTTTGTCAATTTATCTACATTACCATGATTCACTTGATTTCTTTTGAGTGTGTGTAGTGACATCTAGATATTTGATTGATTCACTCTACCTATTGAGGGGGTCATCTTACTTCAACATCAAGACATACATTGATATACATACCCACTGGGGGCATATTCTACATGATTACATCATCTATGTTATGCCATTCCTACACCACACACTCTAGTTATCATGTTGATATATATTATTTACTAGCTTACATAGATTACTCTATCTACACTCAGTAGTATATAACACTTGTGTATTTCCTAGAATATACCTAGTCTTGTACTAACATGTGTTGGATACTTTCCCTCTTTATTTGATTAGTTAGATATGATTGTATTTCTAGTTATTACATGCTTTCCTTTCTTTCTTTGTGTAGTTATATTTGATTGCATTTCTCAGTTCCTAATTGTCTCCTATATGTGACTTAGGGCATTTGCCAATGTCTTTTGCCTCTATGTATTGTGTGTCACTTAGGACATTTTTCAATGACCCTTTCCTATACTCTTATATGTGATTGTGGCTTTCACACCAACCTTGTTTCAATTATATGTGTATGCGGCATTTGAACATGACTTGTATGTTTTATTTCTACTTTGAGTGACATGTGCCCTTGTCCCTTGTTTTCTTGGTCCTTTGGCCACCCTTATACACTTCTTGATTCTTTCCTTGTGTGCTTGTTTGCTTATTGGATTCTCATTGTTTGCAATGCCATGATCCACATCATGCATTTTTTTTGCTTTTTTGTATGCCATGATGGACATCATGCTACATTCCTCCATAACAACTAGCAATTAACCAAATTTTAAGTTCTAGTTTAGTACATTAGAAATTCTATTACATTGTTATATTTATCTAGGCATACCTTTGTTGATCAAACAATCTCTTTTTATAAACCATGTTATATTTTGAGATATCTTATTGAGTATTATTGATATATCATGTATCTTTGTAGAATAACACACTTGCAAGTCTCTTTCTTTTGAAGGTAGTCATTATAGGTTCTTTATTCCTACCCTCATAATAGGGGGAAATAAATAAGGGTTTTGTCATAGAGATCATAGCTTCTAACAATAAAAAAAGCATTTATAATACCTACATTAGCAATCAGACATCCAACTAGTTAGAATAGACTATGCAGATAGTGAAAATGTTAGAATAGTTACCAGATTTGTCTCAAGACAATAGTGACAAGATTGGAATATAATACCGATGCCATTACTATCCATTTTTGGTGCTCCTATCCAAATAAAATAAAAACTATAATTTTGAAAAGTAGGTTCAACTATAGTTTTGCATAGTTAGATCAATTTAGAATTAGAAG